>WQNJ02000352.1:0-43131 GCA_016584745.2 Phylloscopus trochilus trochilus | reverse complement strand
TCTGCAGGCCGTGGTGAAGACCATGGTGAAGCAGCTCTGCCCCTGCAGCCCATGGGGATCCACGAGGGATGCAGAGATCCACTCACAGCCTGTGGGGGAGGCGCCCACGCCAGGGCAGGCGGATGCCTGGAGGAGGCTGTGATCCAGTGGAAAAGCCAGTGAATAGAGGGGGGTCCTGCTTCCTTGCTGGAGCAGCCTGTCCTTGGAGGACTGCACCCCTGGAAGAGTGACCCATGCTGCAGCAGTTTTGGGAGGAGTGTCTGCCCATGGGAGGGACTCACATTGCAGCAGTTTTGGGAGGACTGCTGCTCATGACAGTGGACCCATGCTGGAGAAGTTCGCAGAGAACTGTCTCCCGTGAGAGGGACCCCTCAGTTTCACAGGTGAAGGACTCTGAGCAGCAAAAGATCTCAGGTGATGAACTGACCAAAACCCTCCACACTCTATCTCCCTGTATTGTTGGTGAGAAGGAAAGAGAGGCTGAGGAAAGGTGTTTTTAAGAACTTCTTTTATTTCTCATTATCCTTCTCTGATTTTAGTAATAAATCCACTTTGTACCTCTAAGTTGAGCCAGTTTTGCCCTTGGAGTTTCTTCTCCCAGTCCATATCTCAACTCATGAACCCTTTGTTAATTTTTTCTCTCGTCCGCCCAGCTGTGGCAGGGGAGGGTGAGTGATTTTCATGGGTGCCTGGTGTCTGGCCAGGGTCAAACCAGGAAACCAGTCAAAGGCAGAAAAGGCAAATCATGTGGATCTGTTAAACCTTACGCAATTCACATGTATTAAGATGCCACAACTTGAAAGGGATCAGATCAACCTTCCCTCCACAAATCCTGCTTAGCCTTCATGTAGCAATCATATCACTAAAAGCAATCTGCAACTGTGTCTGTGAAAGATGGAAGTGTGTCAAACTGCAAATTGTAATGTGTGGGATTTCACGCCACCAGAGCTTTATCTTCTGCAGCCATGTATTATGAAAAAAAAAAAAAAAAAAAAAAGGCTAATGGGGCAGTATTTAATGAAAAAGTTGGAGATAATTCTGTTAGGTATAAACTATTGTCCAACTCTGAAGCTAAGACTGGATCTAGCTGCACCTAAGCTCTATCAGAAGATTAGAAAGCAAGAGGGTATATTCTGAACTTTGTGATTCAGCAGGAGTCTTCCTTACTCTTTTTTGTCTTTGGTCTCTGTGTAAATCATTCTAAAACTATTCTAGTAAGATTTTTCTTTGTGCGTTTCATCCATGAGGGAACGAAACTTGTCACTGAACTTTATGTCACACTTTTATAAATGTATATTTAACCCCACTTATGCTAATACCTTTGATTATAAACCTAAACCACACATTTGTGACAAATTGGCATAGTTGGCAGGATCCTAGATGAGAAGTTGTGACACCCTGCTGCACCGGTTTCTCTAGGAAAAACATCAGCTCATTTCTACAAAATTTACAGGGCCTAAGAGCAATATAAGCAGAGAATAATCTCTCCAGAAACTGTCTGTATCTGTCACTATGCAGACCCAAGGTTATTTGTTTTCATTTTCTTCCTAATGACTGTATTGAAAGAGAGCATCAAGACATGTGAGCAGCATCCCAAGACTATTTCAAATTAAATGTGACAGAGGCAATTAAGCTGCTCTGGGGAACACGCAGTGTGACAAAAGAACACCAGACAGTCCTGACAGATCAAAAAAGAGTACCACTAGAAAACTGTTCCTGCAAATGCTGTAGTTTTGAAGGACTGCAAGGAACCAGAACCATCAAGGCAAAGGACACCGTCTATAGGAAACAGGCATGCTGCACACTGTCAAGTAAAGCAGTTTTCCTCCACTTTCTATTTCCTTCCAACATTTGCATAAACCCTTGTGCACCTTGCATTAAGCTGAGAGCCTGACTACATGAGGTACCCAGTCTCACAGAGAATATCTTTCTCAAAACACTTTCGGTTGCCCAGCCTCTTCTGGGTGGCCTGGCTAACCACGGGGCAGTGGGAAAGGCCCCTCACAAAGCTCTGTTTGCTCCACTTTCTAACATGACTGTTGCTTTCCTTCCTCACCACCGTGTCATACGGGACAGTGTCGCGACTTGGCCTCTGCCAGGGGCTGATAGTGTCTGCTGCAAGGGCTCCCTTGATTTGAAAAAGAAATTTCACGAGACATCAAGGCTGGGACCCATGCAGACGAATTTTCACTCGTGTTCCGGAGGCTGCCAAGGCATTTTCGACGCACTCTTTTCAGCCCGGATTGCGAGCTGTAGCGCAGCGGAAGAAAGTCCGGCCCGCCTGTGCCAGACCCTTCCCAATCCCGCCGCACATGCGGCGAGATGCTGCAATGGCCGCTTCCTGCGCGGAGCTGTTCTGTGTGAGGCCTCTCTCTCCCTGACCACCTTCTGTAGCTGCGGGCCAGGGTCCGGGAGGGCCCGCGCCGCCATGCGATTTCGGGCTAAGATCGTGGATCTCGCCTGCCTAAACCACTTCAGCCGTGAGTATGACGGGGCAGGCTGAAGGGCGGCAGTGCCTCGCTGAGCGGCTGGGCTGCTTTCTTGGGCAAAGGAAAGAGGAAGGGCAGTGAGAATCGCAGTCCTTTCCTGGGAGGAGGTAGAATGAGGCGCTTTCCCTCGCCTTCGAGGTGTTAAAGAGGTTGCGCAGCAGCAGGAACTGCGTTTGTAAAAGCTGAAGGTTCTTCTGTCCCGCAGAGCCCGGGGTGGACGGAGCTATCACCGCTATAACGTCCTCCTTCCCTCCGTCCCTCCCTCCGGCACGTATAATTAACACAATCACCAAGTTAGCCAAGACCTGCATCCTGCGCCTTACTGTCTGCAAACTGTATTTCATCCTCTCCGATAAAGTAGCAAATGGAGGCGTCAGTATGTGGTGTGAGCTGAGCCAGGTGAGCCCAGGGAAGTTCAGTAAGCACATGTTGAAAACCAGAGCATGCAATTGGGTTTGGTGGATGAGGCGTTTCTTGTAGCCCTTGCCTTCGATGTGCCAGGTCTCTAAAGGTCTGTCTGGTTGCACGGGTGTTTCAGGTTGGATATTCCCTTTACCTTGATTGTCGTTTCAGTGTAAAGCTTCAGTGTATGCTGGCCCGTATGGGCCTGCCCAAAACTGGAAACGCGAAAGCATGACTCAGTGTCTAATGGACTGCTTAGGTGTTAGGGGGAGGACGTTAATTGGTTTAGCTGAAAGCAATGAGTCTTCATGGCTGTGCAGCCTGTTGTGATTCCTCAGGTAATGCTGGGCAGAGGGGAGTTTCTGCTGTACCCATGCAGTTCTAAGCTTAAGGTCTGATAAATAAATCTTGCCCCTTTCGTTTGCTTTATTTCCCAACTTCCAAAAATTGTAGGGAATTTCTTTGCTGAATTTCAGGTGGAAGGAGTAGCTGCAGAGCACAATGAAATCTATTTAGAGTTGGTGCCTGAAAACCTGTCGAGAGCATTAAAAACTTCCCAGAGTGTTAAGGCAGTGAAGATCAAGTTGACTAATAAACACTGTCCTTGTCTCAGAGGAGCTAGTGGAGCTAGTAGGTGCAACCATGCTTTCACAATTCACTCTTAAGAAGAAGTTCTTTAAACTTTAGTGCTTTTTGCTAAGATCAAAGGGTAATATACAGTGTAATTCTAGAAAACCAAAGAAACGTTGTGCCATTTTCCATTTCACTAGCCTTTCTTGACATGGTTTGTAGCATACAGAGCCAGCTTTGTATTTTCCAAAAGGCAAGGAGGAGGTGGAGGAAGAGAGAAAACTATACTCTTGAAACAACCTTTTCAAATGTCTACTTTTCTCAATTCCTTTATCCTCTGTGTCTTCCATGGATCCTTGCCTTTTCATTGAAGCCACTAGGTGAAGGAGGTTTCAGTGTTTGGCTCCATGCCTTTGCCTTTGGTTTTCCTGATATTGTACGCTGACTTCTGATTCTTTTGTTGTTGCTAACTCCACTGATTCACCTCTTCCGCTCTAAGGATAGCTTATAGATACACTAATGACTGATACATCATAAACTCTTCCTCATTCCAAAGGGAAGCCCACTTAAAAGCATATTGATAGGAACCCAGGGAAAACTGGAACTAGGGCATGTAGTTATAGCATTTCCCAGAGTGGGTTTGAAAAATTTAATTTGAGAATTGCAGTCTTGTGTTTAACTGCAAGAGCATCCTCTTTTTTTCCCCTCAAGCCATCCTTATCAAGCAGCAGTAGGATGGTGACACATGACATTCCTGTGGGAGTTATTCCCAGAAGAATGTGGAATGACTTCAGAGAGCCCAGTGTGCCAGACTTTGATGTAAGCCTCTGTTTTTATATTGCCTGCTGAAAGGGGTGTTTGCAAGTGGAATGATATTGCTACGGAGTATGCTACTGATGGGGTTTGGAAAGGAGTCGAAAGGAAAGAGGGAAGACTGGAGGCTACAGTTTTGAAGGGGAATGGAACATGGCTTCTATCCTGACAAGAGAGCCCAGAGCCTATGGGAACATAGTGGATGATTGCCAATAGCTTCTGTAATGTTCATGGCAAAGGAAGGGAGGGGTAAAGGACTTGCATGGCTTTAGTCTGGAGCACTTCTAAACCACACAAGTTTAGACTGTTTCAGGTGTTCAGGTGCCAGATGGCCCAGATAATCTGTTCTTTCTGAAATTTATGGCCTATCTGGCAGAGTTGAAGATATATGTGTTTCCTCCTGCTTCTTATATATTCTCTCAATATCCTTTTTGACTTTTAGCAGAGTTGCAAGGAAAAGTCCTTGTACAAACGTGCTCCTATTTGAGGTTATGGATGTCTGTTACCTCTATAGCTAAGAGTATTTAGACTCTGTAGACGTACAAGAAGAAACTTGCAGTATTTTGTTCTTTTATTTCAGATTTACACTGCTGCAGTTCCAGAAATTACTGCAGTTTTGTCGGAATCTTGTTACTTCCTTTTTGGCTATTGTGATTGACTATTTTAGTAACACAGATGTTCATGTGAGAGTCTGATATGCAAAAACATGCCTCTATTTTGAACACAGACACGGAATATTACGTCTGGAACAATTGCTAGAATGATTGCCTGTTGGTATAATGGGAAAGAGTTCTTCTGTTCCTGAGACATTTACTGATTTCAGATATTGTGCATCCTGAAAGCCATAGATAACTCAGTCCAAACAAAGATGGAATTGAAAGCAGAAATAGATGTGCCCCAATCACATCTGAAATACTTGTCTAAATGCACTTCTTAATGTATTCCTAGGTCAGTATTTACCTTCCAGTGATGAAAACAATGAAGAGTGTGGTGGAAAGAATGAAGAATCTCAGCAATTTCATTGTAAGTTAAGGCACTTAAAGCACGTATGCTACAGATGTTATTTCATGAGGGACATAACACGTTGCTTAAACTGGTGCTGCCACATAATCTTATTTTGAGATGAGTTAGATGTTGAAATCAAGGCATCTGAAGCCTGTGTAAAGACTGAAAAGAATGATGGGATTTATTTTAGAATTTACACTTAAGAGCTTTTCCTGGGCTTCTCAGTAAATGATGGTCCTTGTACTAAATCCGTGAAAGAACTTGGCATTGTATTGCTACAAGGCGCTCTTTATAGCTGGTAAGAAATGACAGTCCTTCAGGAAGCTAGCTGGAGACTTTCCAGGTTATTTCATTAAGGAAATGCCTATTAAGTGAGTTAGGTGTCTGTGAATGAACTTCAGGTAAACTTGATGTAGGATTTAAAGGAAATTCTGCTAATAGGCCCAGGATGTCACATTGTGCTGTAGACTGACATGTTGGGTTTGCAGTCTACCCTGTATTTCTAGAGTGCCGGTATGCCTTTTAATTGAAAGAAGCCCTCTGCAGTTGGGCAGAAAAGGGCTTTGATTTTTTATTTAGTTATTTTTGCTCACCGTCACCATAGTTGACTGACATGAAAGTTACTAAGTAAGTGTAGAGCTTTGGAATAGTTTGGGTTTGATGCTGTTCATAATTCTAGTAAATAGGAAGTTTTCTGTTAACTGAGAATTCTGAAATTGGAACAGTCTCAGTTTTTCAAGACTTGGAAGAGTTGAGCGATTACCCAGGGTTACTGGCAATTTGGCAAATGGCAGTCATCCTGCAAACACTCTTTTCTTTTGTGAGATATTTTGGGGGCTTAGTCTTTACTTTCTTTCCTGCCCCCATGTCCTTGGTGGACACTGAGCACAGTGAGCGCAAAATTGAGCACAGTGCTTTTGTTTCTAGAGCTGAGGCTCTTTTCTCACTCAGGATAGTTGTATGATGGGATTGAACTTATACTGAGTGCCTTGCTTTCATGCTGTTAAGAGAACAAAACTATTAAGTGTGATAATTATTTTTGCAGGATGCATCCTGGTAATAAAACTGGTCAAGATCAATGCTTCAAAATGCCCTTAGAAGCAATTAGCAATTTCTGATAGTACTTGTCCATTATTTGGGAGCTTGATATCTCCACTGTATACAAGATTCTGATTGCAGTACATGTCTTTTTTTTTTTTTTTTTTTTAAATTACTGAGAATTCATCTAATCACAGAAACAAAGTTCTAGGTTGTACTTTAGGAGTCCTCTGGTCTGCTTGGGGTTTGTGTAAGACCATGTATAGTTTCCTTCAAATTCCTCCTTCCAGCTTTCAAGATGGAATTTGAAAGCTTTTAGCACTTTTCCAGGATTTCTGTTAGTTCAAATTCCTTCTTGGAGTTACTGATCTCATCCAGCTGTTGTCTATTTTAAATTCTTGAAAGCAACTCTGTCAGCTCCTGGTACATCCAGATTTCTGTGTGTCATATAGACTCTCTTGGTGCCTTTCTATTTGTTGAAAAACTGAATGGAAATTAGGAATCTTTGCATTTCTTCAGATTCCGTCTCTTATTTCTGAAGCCTTTTCCTCAAAACGTATACTTCCCAAGGCTAATATTTGTTCTAAAAGTACTGGAGAGCAATTAAATCTCTAAATTAAATCTTCTTTTCATAACTTCTGTAAGTTTGGTCTAGAGTAAGTCACATGGGGATGATGGGAAATGCATTTTATAGCTGAACATTCAAATGTTCAAACTGTTTTCAGAAAGTATGTTTGACTTGCAGTGAAGTACTCCTGGAAGCTTGTATTTGAACAAAACCAAACTGTATTCTTCTGTAATTCTGCAGTGCGAAAGTGGGTTGCCTAAAATTGAGATTGATCGCAGGTGATTGATTGCAGGTGATTGAAGCAAACTTGAGTGATGAAATGAACTTGAAAATAGGAACTGACTTAGTATCTGTAACAACACATTTTAAAGACTTGGGAAATCCTCCCTGGGGTAAGTTTCCCTGTTACCTCTTGTGTCCATCTATCTCGCTACTTAAGTGTGTTGCTTAAAACAGTACTTACCTTTTAGTCATTAGAAAATAGGATCAAGTACTTTGAAATCTTCAAATGAAATCTTAAAAGAAAAAGTAGGCAGTAGAGTGTCTGTTTCATGTTTGGGGTGGTGGTGGGGAATCTCTTCCATTATTCCTGACAGTTTGGTAGGAAAACTGGGATTTCTTTTCCTACCAAACTGTTCTGAAAAACAAGCCATTTGAGTGCCAGCACTTCAGTAGTTTTCAGGTGTGTCCTTATGGGTGTTGAAACTGCTTTTTGTGTTTGGACTAAGTGTTGTGTCTTTATGCTTTTAGCATCAGAGGATGGATGTCAAAGTTCTGTTCAAAGCAGAGATCCGGAAAGTATGGCTGAAGCATGCATAGACATCAAGAAGCTGCAGCAGCTGCTTGCTGGACAGCAGGTCAATCCTACAAAAGCATTATGCAGTAAGTTCAACAGCTCTGCTTGTGAACTCCAGTTAAGCAGGGATGTTTGCCATACTTAGTTTCAGCAGAATACCATATCTTCTGTTTTGTCTGTCTGAAAGCTATTGTACCGTACCTGAGGACTTTGGATATTTATATTTTTAGGCAGTAAGATTCAGGTGCTAGGCATTTGAGGAAGAAAAAATAAGTCAGGCCCTTTTAAGAGTCTCAAGCCGAATAATCCGACTCACTAATCATGTGTGTTGTCTTGTTGTCTTTGTTTTGAAGTTGTTATTAATTTTTATTATTATTTTGAGATACTATTTTTGAAAGTCTTAAAGTCTCTAGCTTCTAGCAGAGAATCTACTGGTGTGTTTTTTTCGGTTGGTGTTTTGTTTTTTTTTTCCTTTGGATGCTTTCTTACACTGAGTCTAATACTAAAATGCTTTAGTATTTAGCTAGTGTTTCTAGCCATAGAAATGATACTTCCTTTCTTGCAGATGTCTATGCAGGGCTTTATATCCTATTTTTATAACTCTGTATGATTTTCCTGAGAACATCTGTTTGTTGTGGTTTAGTAAATATATACTGTATAGTATATATATATATATATATATATATATACTATACAGTATATATTTACTTTTTGGTGTCATCTTTCATAAACTATTAATGCTTCACAGACCCTCAAAGATTTAAATTGTCTAGTTACCTTTCTATCAGAAGTGGTGGAAGCATTGTTCTTATGGTGGCATCTTTAAAAGATGTAATTTTAAAATATTTTTTCTGCTTTAAGGTGGATTTTTGTTTTAATTTTTTGTCTCTCTTTACAGATATTGTACGTAAAAGAATTGTCCACTTCATCTTGCTCCATGAGGAGGTTTCACTTCAGTATTTTATTCCAGCAATTGCCTGAGTCTTTTGGAATCTTGGTCATTTTCCAACCTGAGGGCTCTTTCATGAGGTCTGAAATCTTTCATGAGTTGCTGGAGTATTTTGATGTAAGACACTGTTAAATGTAGCAAACAGATGGACATTATTTCAATATTTATGGAAGTATTCAAAATATCTCCTCATCCAGACAGCAATTTTTGTGAAAAGTTATATGCTATGAAAGACACAATGCTGGGGAGTGTTGGTATATCTTAGTCTTAGGAGGAGCAAAACAGAAATTTGCCTTACCCACACCTCAAAGCATCCCAAAAGCACGCTTAATAAAATACTTCGGTCTCCTCAAGAAACTAAAGGTAGAATTCACCTCTGGAGTTGCTGCTGTGTGTATTCAGTATTGAGCAATGTAATCCAAACCCAGGGATCTCTCAGCAAGCTATCATATCTCCATGAAACAGGAGAGCCTTCTGGAGGGTTACAAGATTGATATTTGCCTGGACAAGTATCAGGACATCAGGAACATGGAGTGGAGACTTTGGATTCCCACGGAAAATGGCCAGGGTTCGTGTCTAATGCTGTCTGCCTGCCACTGGGCTTCTTCCTACTAAAATTCCACTAAAATTCCATACAAATGATGATATCTCCCAGGTGCAATCTACCACAAGATGGAAGCTTTTCGGCCCTTGTAGTTCCAAAGGTCTCCTACAAATTGACATCAGGAACCTGGGGTGGAAACTTTGGTTTCCATGGAAATGGGCCAACGTTCGTGCCTAATGCTGTCTGCCTGCCACTGGGGTTATGCCTGCTGAAATTCCTCACAAATGAGGATATCTCCCAGGTGCAATCTACCACCAGTTGGAAGCTTGTCTGCCCTTGTAGTGCCAAAGGCCTCCTACAAACTCACATCAGGAACCTGGGGTGGAGACTTTGGTTTCTCATGGAATTGGGCCACCGTTCGTGTCTAATGCACTCTGCCGGCCATTGGGCTTCTGCCTACGAAAATCCCACTGAAATTCCATACAAATGAAGACATCTCCCGGGTGCAATCTACCGCCAGATATAAGTTTGTCTGCTCTTGTAGTGCCAAATGCCTCCTGCAAACGGACATCAGGAATCTGGGGTGGAGACTTTGGTTTCCCATGGAAAAGGGCCCCTGTTCGTGTCTAATGCTGTCTCCTTTCCACTGGGCATATGCATACTAAAATTCCATACGAATGACGATATTTCCCAGGTGCAATCTACCACCAGATGGAAGTTTTTCTGCCCTTGTAGTTCCAAAGGCCTCCTAAAACTGACATGATGAGCCTGGGGTGGAGACTTTGGTTTCCCATGGAAAAGGGCCAGCGTTCGTGTCTAATGCTGTCTGCCAGCCACTGGGCTTCTGCCTACATAAATTCCACTAAATCTATCTACAAATAAGAATATCTCACAGGTGCAATCTACCCCGAGTTGGAAGTTTCTCTTCCCTTGTAGAGCCAAAGGGCTCCTATAAACTGACATCTGAAACGTAGGATGGATAATTTGGTTTCCCATGGAAAAGGGCCACTGTTCATGTCTAATGCTGTCTGCATGCCACTACGCTTCTGCCTCCAAAAATTCCATACAAATGAGGATATCTCGCAGAAGCAATTTACCACCAGATGGAAGTTTGTCTGCCCCTGTAGTAACAAAGCCCTCCTAAAAAACTGACATCAGGAACCAGGGGTGGAGACTTTGTTTTCCCATGGAAATGGGCCAGCGTTCGTGTGTAATGCTGTCTGCCTGCACTGGGCTTCTGCCTGCTGAAATTCCAAAGAAATTTGGATATCTCTCCAATGCAATCAACCACCTGACGGAAGTTTGTCTGCCCCTGTAGTGCCAAAGGCCTCCTACAAATTGACATCAGGAGCCTGGAGTGGAGACCTGGGTTTCCCATGGAAAAGGGCCAGGGTTCATGTGTAATGCTGTCTGCCTGCCACTGGGCTTATGTCTACTGAAATTATATACAAATGAGGATATCTCCCAGATCCAATATGCCACCAGATGGAAGTTTGTCTGCTCTTGTAGTGCCAAAGGCCTCCTAGAAACGGACATTAGGAATGTGGGGTGGAGACTTTGGTTTCCCATGGAAAAGGGCCACCCTTGGTGTTTAATGCTGTCTACTTGCCACTGGGCTTCTGACTACATTAATTCCGCTAAAATTCCATACAAATGAGGATATCTCCAAGATGCAATATGCCACCAGTTGGAAGTTTGTCTATTCTTGTAGTGCAAAAGGCCTCCTAAAAACTGACGTCAGGAACCTGGGCTGGAGACTTTGGTTTCCCCTGGAAAAGGCCACTATTCATGTGTAATTCTGTGTGCCTGCCGCGGGGATTCTGCGTACTAAAATTCGTCTAAAATTCTATACAAATGAGAATATCTCGCAGGTGCAATCTACCCCCGGTTTGAAGTTTCTCTGCCCTTGTAGTGCCAAAGGGCTCCTATAAACTGACATCTGAAACGTAGGATGGATAATTTGGTTTCCCGTGGAAAAAGGCACTGTTCATGCCTAATGCTGTGTGCCTTCCACTGGGCGTATGCCTGCTAAAATTCCATACAAATGAGGATATCTCCCAGGTGCAATCTACCACCAGGTGGAAGTTTGTCTGCCCTTGTAGTGCCAAAGGCCTCCTACAAACTGACATCAGGAACGTGGGATGGAGACTTTGGTTTCCCAAGGAAATGGGCCAGAGTTCGTGTCTAATGATGTGTGCCTGCCACTAGGTTTCTGCCTATTAAAATTCGACTAAAATTCCATACAAATGAGGATATCTCCCAGGTGCAATCTACCACCAGGTGGAAGTTTGTCTGCCCTTGTAGTGCCAAAGGCCTCCTAGAAACTGACACCAGGAATCTGGAGTGGAGACTTTGGTTTCCCATGGAAATGGGCCAGCGTTCGTGTCTAATGATGTGTGCCTGCCACTAGGTTTCTGCCTATTAAAATTCCACTAAAATTCCATACAAATGAGAATATCTCCCAGGTGCAATCTAAAAGCAGATGGAAGTTTCTTTGCCCTTGTGGTTCCAAAGGCCTCCTACAAACTGACATCAGGAACCTAGGGTGGAGACTTTGGTTTCCCATGGTAAAGGACTACCTTTCCTGTCTAATGCTGTCTGCCTGGCACTGTGGTTATGACTGCTGAAGTTCCCTACAAATGAGGATATCTCCCAGGTGCAATCTACCAGCAGGTGGAATTTTGTCTGCCCTCGTAGTGCCAAAGGCCTCCTAAACACTGACATCAGGAACGTGGGGTGGAGACTTTGGTTTCCCATAGAAAAGGGCCACCGTTCATGTCTAATGCTGTCTGCCTGCCACTGGGCTTCTACCTGACGAAATTCCATACAAATGAGGATACCTCCCCGATGGAGTCCACCACCAGTTGAAAGTTTGTCTGCCCTTGTAATGTCAACAGCCTCCTACAAACTGACATCAGGAATCTGGAGAGGACCCTTTGGTTTCCTATGGAAAAGGGCCACCCTTGGTGTTTAATGCTGTCTACTTGCCACTGGGCTTCTGCCTACTTTAATTCCACTAAAATTCCATACAAATGAGGATATCTCCAAGACGCCATATGCCACCAGTTGGAAGTTTGCCTGTACTTGTAGTGCAAAAGGCCTCCTAAAAACTGACATCAGGAACCTGGCCTGGAGACTTTGGTTTCCCTGGAAAAGGGCCACTATTCATGTCTAATTCTGTCTGCCTGCCGCTGGGATTCTGTGTACTAAAATTCCTCTAAAATTCTATACAAATGAGAATATCTCGCAGGTGCAATCTACTCCCGGTCTGAAGTTTCTCTGCCCGTGTAGTGCCAAAGGGCTCCTATAAACTGACATGTGAAACGTAGCATGGATAATTTGGTTTCCCATGGAAAAGGGCCACTGTTCATGCCTAACGCAGTGTGCCTGCCACTGGGCGTATGCCTGCTAAAATTCCATACAAATGAGGATATCTCCTCGATACAATCAACCACCAGACGGAACTTTGTCTCCCCTTGTAGTGGCAAAGGCCTCCTACAAACTGACATCAAGAACCTGGAGTGGAGACTTTGGTTTCCCAAGGAAATGTGCCAGCATTCGTGTTTAATGCTGTCTGCCGGCCACTGGGCTTCTGGCTACATAAATTCCACTAAAACTCCTTACAAATAAGGATATCTCGCAGAAGCAGTCTACCCCCAATTGGAAGATTCTCTCCCCTTGTAGTGCCGAAGGGCTCCTATAAACTGACATATGAAACGCAGCATGGATAATTTGGTTTCACATGAAAAAGGGCCACTGTTCATGTCTAACGCTGTGTGCCTGCCACTGTGCGTATGCCTGCTAAAATTCCATACAAATGAGGATATCTCCAAGATGCAATATGCCACCAGTTGGAAGTTTGCCTGTACTTGTAGTGCAAAAGGCCTCCTAAAAACTGACATCAGGAACCTGGCCTGCAGACTTTCATTTCGCCTGGAAAACGGCCACTATTCATGTCTAATTCTGTCTGCCTGCCGATTGGATTCTGCGTACTAAAATTCGTCTAAAATCCTTTACAAATGAGAATATCTCGCAGGTGCAATCTACCCCCGGTTTGAAGTTTCTCTGCACTTGTAGTGCCAAAGGTCTCCTATAAATTGACATCTAAAATGCAGGATGGATAATTTGGTTTCCCATGGAAAAGGGCCGCTGTTCATGCCTAATGCTGTGTGCCTGCCACTGGGCGTATGCCTGCTAAAATTCCATACAAATGAGGATATCTCGCAGATGCAATTTACCACCAGATGGAAGTTTGTCTGCCCTTGTAGTGGCAAAGGCCTCCTAAAAAACTGACATCAGGAAACAGGGGTGGAGACTTTGGTTTCCCATGGAAAAGGACCACCGTTTTTATCTAATGCTGTCTGCCTGGCATTGTGGTTATGAGTGCTGAAGTTCCATACAAATGAGGATATCTCCCAGGTGCTATCTACCACCAGGTGGAAGTTTGTCTGCCCTTGTAGTGCCAAAGGCCTCCTAAAAACTGACATCAGGAACATAGGATGGATAATTTGTTTTTCCATGGGAAAGGCCCACCGTTCGTGTCTAATGCTGTCTGCCTGCCAGTGGGTATATGCCTACTAAAATTCCATACATATGAGGATATCTCCCAAATGCAATTTCCCACCAGATGGAAGTTTGTCTACCCTTTTAATGCCAAAGGCCTCCTAAAAACTGACATCAGTAGCCTGGGTTGGAGACTTCGGTTTCCCAAGGAAATGTGCCAGCATTCGTGTCTAATGCTGTCTGCCTGCCACTGGGCTTCTACCTGATGAAATTCCATACAAATGAGGATATCTCCCCGATGGAGTCCACCACCAGTTGAAAGTTTGTCTGCCCTTGTAATGCCAACAGCCTCCT
Organism: Phylloscopus trochilus trochilus; assembly: GCA_016584745.2. NCBI lineage: Eukaryota > Metazoa > Chordata > Aves > Passeriformes > Phylloscopidae > Phylloscopus > Phylloscopus trochilus. The sequence goes on along the minus strand of WQNJ02000352.1, from coordinate 29,100 downwards.
ACAAACTGACATCAGGAATTTGGAGAGGACCCTTTGGTTTCCTATGGAAAAGGGCCACCCTTGGTGTTTAATGCTGTTTCCTTGCCCCTGAGCTTATGGCTACTGAAATTATATACAAATGAGGATATCTCCCAGATGCAATATGCCACCAGATGGAAGTTTGTCTGCTCTTGTAGTGCCAAAGGCCTCCTAGAAACGGACATTAGGAATGTGGGGTGGAGACTTTGGTTTCCCATGGAAAAGGGCCACCCTTGGTGTTTAATGCTGTCTACTTGCCACTGGGCTTCTGACTACATTAATTCCGCTAAAATTCCATACAAATGAGGATATCTCCAAGATGCAATATGCCACCAGTTGGAAGTTTGTCTGTTCTTGTAGTGCAAAAGGCCTCCTAAAAACTGACGTCAGGAACCTGGGCTGGAGACTTTGGTTTCCCCTGGAAAAGGCCACTATTCATGTGTAATTCTGTGTGCCTGCCGCGGGGATTCTGCGTACTAAAATTCGTCTAAAATTCTATACAAATGAGAATATCTCGCAGGTGCAATCTACCCCCGGTTTGAAGTTTCTCTGCCCTTGTAGTGCCAAAGGGCTCCTATAAACTGACATCTGAAACGTAGGATGGATAATTTGGTTTCCCGTGGAAAAAGGCACTGTTCATGCCTAATGCTGTGTGCCTTCCACTGGGCGTATGCCTGCTAAAATTCCATACAAATGAGGATATCTCCCAGGTGCAATCTACCACCAGGTGGAAGTTTGTCTGCCCTTGTAGTGCCAAAGGCCTCCTACAAACTGACATCAGGAACGTGGGATGGAGACTTTGGTTTCCCAAGGAAATGGGCCAGAGTTCGTGTCTAATGATGTGTGCCTGCCACTAGGTTTCTGCCTATTAAAATTCGACTAAAATTCCATACAAATGAGGATATCTCCCAGGTGCAATCTACCACCAGGTGGAAGTTTGTCTGCCCTTGTAGTGCCAAAGGCCTCCTAGAAACTGACACCAGGAATCTGGAGTGGAGACTTTGGTTTCCCATGGAAATGGGCCAGCGTTCGTGTCTAATGATGTGTGCCTTCCACTAGGTTTCTGCCTATTAAAATTCCACTAAAATTCCATACAAATGAGAATATCTCCCAGGTGCAATCTAAAAGCAGATGGAAGTTTCTTTGCCCTTGTGGTTCCAAAGGCCTCCTACAAACTGACATCAGGAACCTAGGGTGGAGACTTTGGTTTCCCATGGTAAAGGACTACCTTTCCTGTCTAATGCTGTCTGCCTGGCACTGTGGTTATGACTGCTGAAGTTCCCTACAAATGAGGATATCTCCCAGGTGCAATCTACCAGCAGGTGGAATTTTGTCTGCCCTCGTAGTGCCAAAGGCCTCCTAAACACTGACATCAGGAACGTGGGGTGGAGACTTTGGTTTCCCATAGAAAAGGGCCACCGTTCATGTCTAATGCTGTCTGCCTGCCACTGGGCTTCTACCTGACGAAATTCCATACAAATGAGGATACCTCCCCGATGGAGTCCACCACCAGTTGAAAGTTTGTCTGCCCTTGTAATGTCAACAGCCTCCTACAAACTGACATCAGGAATCTGGAGAGGACCCTTTGGTTTCCTATGGAAAAGGGCCACCCTTGGTGTTTAATGCTGTCTACTTGCCACTGGGCTTCTGCCTACTTTAATTCCACTAAAATTCCATACAAATGAGGATATCTCCAAGACGCCATATGCCACCAGTTGGAAGTTTGCCTGTACTTGTAGTGCAAAAGGCCTCCTAAAAACTGACATCAGGAACCTGGCCTGGAGACTTTGGTTTCCCTGGAAAAGGGCCACTATTCATGTCTAATTCTGTCTGCCTGCCGCTGGGATTCTGTGTACTAAAATTCCTCTAAAATTCTATACAAATGAGAATATCTCGCAGGTGCAATCTACTCCCGGTCTGAAGTTTCTCTGCCCGTGTAGTGCCAAAGGGCTCCTATAAACTGACATGTGAAACGTAGCATGGATAATTTGGTTTCCCATGGAAAAGGGCCACTGTTCATGCCTAACGCAGTGTGCCTGCCACTGGGCGTATGCCTGCTAAAATTCCATACAAATGAGGATATCTCCTCGATACAATCAACCACCAGACGGAACTTTGTCTCCCCTTGTAGTGGCAAAGGCCTCCTACAAACTGACATCAAGAACCTGGAGTGGAGACTTTGGTTTCCCAAGGAAATGTGCCAGCATTCGTGTTTAATGCTGTCTGCCGGCCACTGGGCTTCTGGCTACATAAATTCCACTAAAACTCCTTACAAATAAGGATATCTCGCAGAAGCAGTCTACCCCCAATTGGAAGATTCTCTCCCCTTGTAGTGCCGAAGGGCTCCTATAAACTGACATATGAAACGCAGCATGGATAATTTGGTTTCACATGAAAAAGGGCCACTGTTCATGTCTAACGCTGTGTGCCTGCCACTGTGCGTATGCCTGCTAAAATTCCATACAAATGAGGATATCTCCAAGATGCAATATGCCACCAGTTGGAAGTTTGCCTGTACTTGTAGTGCAAAAGGCCTCCTAAAAACTGACATCAGGAACCTGGCCTGCAGACTTTCATTTCGCCTGGAAAACGGCCACTATTCATGTCTAATTCTGTCTGCCTGCCGATTGGATTCTGCGTACTAAAATTCGTCTAAAATCCTTTACAAATGAGAATATCTCGCAGGTGCAATCTACCCCCGGTTTGAAGTTTCTCTGCACTTGTAGTGCCAAAGGTCTCCTATAAATTGACATCTAAAATGCAGGATGGATAATTTGGTTTCCCATGGAAAAGGGCCGCTGTTCATGCCTAATGCTGTGTGCCTGCCACTGGGCGTATGCCTGCTAAAATTCCATACAAATGAGGATATCTCGCAGATGCAATTTACCACCAGATGGAAGTTTGTCTGCCCTTGTAGTGGCAAAGGCCTCCTAAAAAACTGACATCAGGAAACAGGGGTGGAGACTTTGGTTTCCCATGGAAAAGGACCACCGTTTTTATCTAATGCTGTCTGCCTGGCATTGTGGTTATGAGTGCTGAAGTTCCATACAAATGAGGATATCTCCCAGGTGCTATCTACCACCAGGTGGAAGTTTGTCTGCCCTTGTAGTGCCAAAGGCCTCCTAAAAACTGACATCAGGAACATAGGATGGATAATTTGTTTTTCCATGGGAAAGGCCCACCGTTCGTGTCTAATGCTGTCTGCCTGCCAGTGGGTATATGCCTACTAAAATTCCATACATATGAGGATATCTCCCAAATGCAATTTCCCACCAGATGGAAGTTTGTCTACCCTTTTAATGCCAAAGGCCTCCTAAAAACTGACATCAGTAGCCTGGGTTGGAGACTTCGGTTTCCCAAGGAAATGTGCCAGCATTCGTGTCTAATGCTGTCTGCCTGCCACTGGGCTTCTACCTGATGAAATTCCATACAAATGAGGATATCTCCCCGATGGAGTCCACCACCAGTTGAAAGTTTGTCTGCCCTTGTAATGCCAACAGCCTCCTACAAACTGACATCAGGAATTTGGAGAGGACCCTTTGGTTTCCTATGGAAAAGGGCCACCCTTGGTGTTTAATGCTGTTTCCTTGCCCCTGAGTTTATGACGACTGAAATTATATACAAATGAGGATATCTCCCAGATGCAATATGCCACCAGATGGAAGTTTGTCTGCTCTTGCAGTGCCAAAGGCCTCCTAGAAACGGACATCAGGAACGTGGGGTGGAGACTTTGGTTTCCCATGGAAATGGGCCACCGTTGGTGTTTAATGCTGTCTACTTGCCACTGGGCTTCTGACTACATTAATTCCACTAAAATTCCATACAAATGAGGATATCTCCAAGACGCCATATGCCACCAGTTGGAAGTTTGCCTGTACTTGTACTGCAAATGGCCTCCTAAAAACTGACATCAGGAACCTGGCTTGGAGACTTTGGTTTCCCATGGAAAAGGCTCACCGTTCGTGTCTAATGCTGTCTGCCGGCCACTGGGCTTCTGGCTACATAAATTCCACTAAAACTCCTTACAAATAAGGATATCTCGTAGATGCAGTCTACCCCCAATTGGAAGATTCTCTCCCCTTGTAGAGCCGAAGGGCTCCTATAAACTGATATATGAAACGCAGCATGGATAATTTGGTTTCCCATGGAAAACGACCACCGTTCGTATCTAATGCTGTCTGCCTGGCATTGTGGTTATGAGTGCTGAAGTTCCATACAAATGAGGATATCACCTCGATGCAATCAACCACCAGACGGAACTTTGTCTGCCCTTGTAGTGCCAAAGGCCTCCTACAAACTGACACCAGGAATCTGGAGTGGAGACTTTGGTTTCCCATGGAAATGGGCCAGCGTTCGTGTCTAATGATGTGTGCCTGCCACTAGGTTTCTGCCTATTAAAATTCCACTAAAATTCCATACAAATGAGAATATCTCCCAAGTACTATCTAACAGCAGATGGAACTTTCTCTGCCCTTGTGGTTCCAAAGGCCTCCTACAAACTGACATCAGGAACCTAGGGTGGAGACTTTGGTTTCCCATGGTAAAGGACTACCTTTCCTGTCTAATGCTGTCTGCCTGGCACTGTGGTTATGACTGCTTAAATTCCATACAAATGAGGATATCTCCCAGGTGCAATCTACCACCAGTTGGAATTTTGTCTGCCCTCGTAGTGCCAAAGGCCTCCTAAACACTGACATCAGGAACGTGGGGTGGAGATTTTGTTTTCCCATGGAAAAGGGCCACCGTTCGTGTCTAATGCTGTCTGCCTGCCACTGGGCTTCTACCTGATGAAATTCCATACAAATGAGGATATCTCCCCGATGGAGTCCACCACCAGATGAAAGTTTGTATGCCCTTGTAATGCCAACAGCCTCCTACAAACTGACATCAGAAATCTGGAGAGGACCCTTTGGTTTCCTATGGAAAAGGGCCACCCTTGGTATTTAATGCTGTCTCCTTGCCCCTGGGCTTATGACTACTGAAATTATATACAAATGAGGATATCTCCCAGATGCAATATGCCACCAGATGGAAGTTTGTCTGATCTTGCAGTGCCAAAGGCCTCCTAGAAACGGACATCAGGAACGTGAGGTGGAGGCTTTGGTTTCCCATGGAAAAGGTCCATTGTTCGTGTCTAATGCTGTCTGCCTGCCACTGGGCTTCTACCTGATGAAATTCCATACAAATGAGGATATCTCCCCGATGGAGTCCACCACCAGTTGAAAGTTTGTCTGCCCTTGTAATGCCAACAGCCTCCTACAAACTGACATCAGGAATTTGGAGAGGACCCTTTGGTTTCCTATGGAAAAGGGCCACCCTTGGTGTTTAATGCTGTTTCCTTGCCCCTGAGTTTATGACGACTGAAATTATATACAAATGAGGATATCTCCCAGATGCAATATGCCACCAGATGGAAGTTTGTCTGCTCTTGCAGTGCCAAAGGCCTCCTAGAAACGGACATCAGGAACGTGGGGTGGAGACTTTGGTTTCCCATGGAAATGGGCCACCGTTGGTGTTTAATGCTGTCTACTTGCCACTGGGCTTCTGACTACATTAATTCCACTAAAATTCCATACAAATGAGGATATCTCCAAGACGCCATATGCCACCAGTTGGAAGTTTGCCTGTACTTGTACTGCAAATGGCCTCCTAAAAACTGACATCAGGAACCTGGCTTGGAGACTTTGGTTTCCCATGGAAAAGGCTCACCGTTCGTGTCTAATGCTGTCTGCCGGCCACTGGGCTTCTGGCTACATAAATTCCACTAAAACTCCTTACAAATAAGGATATCTCGTAGATGCAGTCTACCCCCAATTGGAAGATTCTCTCCCCTTGTAGAGCCGAAGGGCTCCTATAAACTGATATATGAAACGCAGCATGGATAATTTGGTTTCCCATGGAAAACGACCACCGTTCGTATCTAATGCTGTCTGCCTGGCATTGTGGTTATGAGTGCTGAAGTTCCATACAAATGAGGATATCACCTCGATGCAATCAACCACCAGACGGAACTTTGTCTGCCCTTGTAGTGCCAAAGGCCTCCTACAAACTGACACCAGGAATCTGGAGTGGAGACTTTGGTTTCCCATGGAAATGGGCCAGCGTTCGTGTCTAATGATGTGTGCCTGCCACTAGGTTTCTGCCTATTAAAATTCCACTAAAATTCCATACAAATGAGAATATCTCCCAAGTACTATCTAACAGCAGATGGAACTTTCTCTGCCCTTGTGGTTCCAAAGGCCTCCTACAAACTGACATCAGGAACCTAGGGTGGAGACTTTGGTTTCCCATGGTAAAGGACTACCTTTCCTGTCTAATGCTGTCTGCCTGGCACTGTGGTTATGACTGCTTAAATTCCATACAAATGAGGATATCTCCCAGGTGCAATCTACCACCAGGTGGAATTTTGTCTGCCCTCGTAGTGCCAAAGGCCTCCTAAACACTGACATCAGGAACGTGGGGTGGAGATTTTGTTTTCCCATGGAAAAGGGCCACCGTTCGTGTCTAATGCTGTCTGCCTGCCACTGGGCTTCTACCTGATGAAATTCCATACAAATGAGGATATCTCCCCGATGGAGTCCACCACCAGATGAAAGTTTGTATGCCCTTGTAATGCCAACAGCCTCCTACAAACTGACATCAGAAATCTGGAGAGGACCCTTTGGTTTCCTATGGAAAAGGGCCACCCTTGGTATTTAATGCTGTCTCCTTGCCCCTGGGCTTATGACTACTGAAATTATATACAAATGAGGATATCTCCCAGATGCAATATGCCACCAGATGGAAGTTTGTCTGATCTTGCAGTGCCAAAGGCCTCCTAGAAACGGACATCAGGAACGTGAGGTGGAGGCTTTGGTTTCCCATGGAAAAGGTCCATTGTTCGTGTCTAATGCTGTCTGCCTGCCACTGGGCTTCTACCTGATGAAATTCCATACAAATGAGGATATCTCCCCGATGGAGTCCACCACCAGTTGAAAGTTTGTCTGCCCTTGTAATGCCAACAGCCTCCTACAAACTGACATCAGGAATTTGGAGAGGACCCTTTGGTTTCCTATGGAAAAGGGCCACCCTTGGTGTTTAATGCTGTTTCCTTGCCCCTGAGTTTATGACGACTGAAATTATATACAAATGAGGATATCTCCCAGATGCAATATGCCACCAGATGGAAGTTTGTCTGCTCTTGCAGTGCCAAAGGCCTCCTAGAAACGGACATCAGGAACGTGGGGTGGAGACTTTGGTTTCCCATGGAAATGGGCCACCGTTGGTGTTTAATGCTGTCTACTTGCCACTGGGCTTCTGACTACATTAATTCCACTAAAATTCCATACAAATGAGGATATCTCCAAGACGCCATATGCCACCAGTTGGAAGTTTGCCTGTACTTGTACTGCAAATGGCCTCCTAAAAACTGACATCAGGAACCTGGCTTGGAGACTTTGGTTTCCCATGGAAAAGGCTCACCGTTCGTGTCTAATGCTGTCTGCCGGCCACTGGGCTTCTGGCTACATAAATTCCACTAAAACTCCTTACAAATAAGGATATCTCGCAGATGCAGTCTACCCCCAATTGGAAGATTCTCTCCCCTTGTAGAGCCGAAGGGCTCCTATAAACTGATATATGAAACGCAGCATGGATAATTTGGTTTCCCATGGAAAACGACCACCGTTCGTATCTAATGCTGTCTGCCTGGCATTGTGGTTATGAGTGCTGAAGTTCCATACAAATGAGGATATCACCTCGATGCAATCAACCACCAGACGGAACTTTGTCTGCCCTTGTAGTGCCAAAGGCCTCCTACAAACTGACACCAGGAATCTGGAGTGGAGACTTTGGTTTCCCATGGAAATGGGCCAGCGTTCGTGTCTAATGATGTGTGCCTGCCACTAGGTTTCTGCCTATTAAAATTCCACTAAAATTCCATACAAATGAGAATATCTCCCAAGTACTATCTAACAGCAGATGGAACTTTCTCTGCCCTTGTGGTTCCAAAGGCCTCCTACAAACTGACATCAGGAACCTAGGGTGGAGACTTTGGTTTCCCATGGTAAAGGACTACCTTTCCTGTCTAATGCTGTCTGCCTGGCACTGTGGTTATGACTGCTTAAATTCCATACAAATGAGGATATCTCCCAGGTGCAATCTACCACCAGGTGGAATTTTGTCTGCCCTCGTAGTGCCAAAGGCCTCCTAAACACTGACATCAGGAACGTGGGGTGGAGATTTTGTTTTCCCATGGAAAAGGGCCACCGTTCGTGTCTAATGCTGTCTGCCTGCCACTGGGCTTCTACCTGATGAAATTCCATACAAATGAGGATATCTCCCCGATGGAGTCCACCACCAGATGAAAGTTTGTATGCCCTTGTAATGCCAACAGCCTCCTACAAACTGACATCAGAAATCTGGAGAGGACCCTTTGGTTTCCTATGGAAAAGGGCCACCCTTGGTATTTAATGCTGTCTCCTTGCCCCTGGGCTTATGACTACTGAAATTATATACAAATGAGGATATCTCCCAGATGCAATATGCCACCAGATGGAAGTTTGTCTGATCTTGCAGTGCCAAAGGCCTCCTAGAAACGGACATCAGGAACGTGAGGTGGAGGCTTTGGTTTCCCATGGAAAAGGTCCATTGTTCGTGTCTAATGCTGTCTGCCTGCCACTGGGCTTCTACCTGATGAAATTCCATACAAATGAGGATATCTCCCCGATGGAGTCCACCACCAGTTGAAAGTTTGTCTGCCCTTGTAATGCCAACAGCCTCCTACAAACTGACATCAGGAATTTGGAGAGGACCCTTTGGTTTCCTATGGAAAAGGGCCACCCTTGGTGTTTAATGCTGTTTCCTTGCCCCTGAGTTTATGACGACTGAAATTATATACAAATGAGGATATCTCCCAGATGCAATATGCCACCAGATGGAAGTTTGTCTGCTCTTGCAGTGCCAAAGGCCTCCTAGAAACGGACATCAGGAACGTGGGGTGGAGACTTTGGTTTCCCATGGAAATGGGCCACCGTTGGTGTTTAATGCTGTCTACTTGCCACTGGGCTTCTGACTACATTAATTCCACTAAAATTCCATACAAATGAGGATATCTCCAAGACGCCATATGCCACCAGTTGGAAGTTTGCCTGTACTTGTACTGCAAATGGCCTCCTAAAAACTGACATCAGGAACCTGGCTTGGAGACTTTGGTTTCCCATGGAAAAGGCTCACCGTTCGTGTCTAATGCTGTCTGCCGGCCACTGGGCTTCTGGCTACATAAATTCCACTAAAACTCCTTACAAATAAGGATATCTCGCAGATGCAGTCTACCCCCAATTGGAAGATTCTCTCCCCTTGTAGAGCCGAAGGGCTCCTATAAACTGATATATGAAACGCAGCATGGATAATTTGGTTTCCCATGGAAAACGACCACCGTTCGTATCTAATGCTGTCTGCCTGGCATTGTGGTTATGAGTGCTGAAGTTCCATACAAATGAGGATATCACCTCGATGCAATCAACCACCAGACGGAACTTTGTCTGCCCTTGTAGTGCCAAAGGCCTCCTACAAACTGACACCAGGAATCTGGAGTGGAGACTTTGGTTTCCCATGGAAATGGGCCAGCGTTCGTGTCTAATGATGTGTGCCTGCCACTAGGTTTCTGCCTATTAAAATTCCACTAAAATTCCATACAAATGAGAATATCTCCCAAGTACTATCTAACAGCAGATGGAACTTTCTCTGCCCTTGTGGTTCCAAAGGCCTCCTACAAACTGACATCAGGAACCTAGGGTGGAGACTTTGGTTTCCCATGGTAAAGGACTACCTTTCCTGTCTAATGCTGTCTGCCTGGCACTGTGGTTATGACTGCTTAAATTCCATACAAATGAGGATATCTCCCAGGTGCAATCTACCACCAGGTGGAATTTTGTCTGCCCTCGTAGTGCCAAAGGCCTCCTAAACACTGACATCAGGAACGTGGGGTGGAGATTTTGTTTTCCCATGGAAAAGGGCCACCGTTCGTGTCTAATGCTGTCTGCCTGCCACTGGGCTTCTACCTGATGAAATTCCATACAAATGAGGATATCTCCCCGATGGAGTCCACCACCAGATGAAAGTTTGTATGCCCTTGTAATGCCAACAGCCTCCTACAAACTGACATCAGAAATCTGGAGAGGACCCTTTGGTTTCCTATGGAAAAGGGCCACCCTTGGTATTTAATGCTGTCTCCTTGCCCCTGGGCTTATGACTACTGAAATTATATACAAATGAGGATATCTCCCAGATGCAATATGCCACCAGATGGAAGTTTGTCTGATCTTGCAGTGCCAAAGGCCTCCTAGAAACGGACATCAGGAACGTGAGGTGGAGGCTTTGGTTTCCCATGGAAAAGGTCCATTGTTCGTGTCTAATGCTGTCTGCCTGCCACTGGGCTTCTACCTGATGAAATTCCATACAAATGAGGATATCTCCCCGATGGAGTCCACCACCAGTTGAAAGTTTGTCTGCCCTTGTAATGCCAACAGCCTCCTACAAACTGACATCAGGAATTTGGAGAGGACCCTTTGGTTTCCTATGGAAAAGGGCCACCCTTGGTGTTTAATGCTGTTTCCTTGCCCCTGAGTTTATGACGACTGAAATTATATACAAATGAGGATATCTCCCAGATGCAATATGCCACCAGATGGAAGTTTGTCTGCTCTTGCAGTGCCAAAGGCCTCCTAGAAACGGACATCAGGAACGTGGGGTGGAGACTTTGGTTTCCCATGGAAATGGGCCACCGTTGGTGTTTAATGCTGTCTACTTGCCACTGGGCTTCTGACTACATTAATTCCACTAAAATTCCATACAAATGAGGATATCTCCAAGACGCCATATGCCACCAGTTGGAAGTTTGCCTGTACTTGTACTGCAAATGGCCTCCTAAAAACTGACATCAGGAACCTGGCTTGGAGACTTTGGTTTCCCATGGAAAAGGCTCACCGTTCGTGTCTAATGCTGTCTGCCGGCCACTGGGCTTCTGGCTACATAAATTCCACTAAAACTCCTTACAAATAAGGATATCTCGTAGATGCAGTCTACCCCCAATTGGAAGATTCTCTCCCCTTGTAGAGCCGAAGGGCTCCTATAAACTGATATATGAAACGCAGCATGGATAATTTGGTTTCCCATGGAAAACGACCACCGTTCGTATCTAATGCTGTCTGCCTGGCATTGTGGTTATGAGTGCTGAAGTTCCATACAAATGAGGATATCACCTCGATGCAATCAACCACCAGACGGAACTTTGTCTGCCCTTGTAGTGCCAAAGGCCTCCTACAAACTGACACCAGGAATCTGGAGTGGAGACTTTGGTTTCCCATGGAAATGGGCCAGCGTTCGTGTCTAATGATGTGTGCCTGCCACTAGGTTTCTGCCTATTAAAATTCCACTAAAATTCCATACAAATGAGAATATCTCCCAAGTACTATCTAACAGCAGATGGAACTTTCTCTGCCCTTGTGGTTCCAAAGGCCTCCTACAAACTGACATCAGGAACCTAGGGTGGAGACTTTGGTTTCCCATGGTAAAGGACTACCTTTCCTGTCTAATGCTGTCTGCCTGGCACTGTGGTTATGACTGCTTAAATTCCATACAAATGAGGATATCTCCCAGGTGCAATCTACCACCAGGTGGAATTTTGTCTGCCCTCGTAGTGCCAAAGGCCTCCTAAACACTGACATCAGGAACGTGGGGTGGAGATTTTGTTTTCCCATGGAAAAGGGCCACCGTTCGTGTCTAATGCTGTCTGCCTGCCACTGGGCTTCTACCTGATGAAATTCCATACAAATGAGGATATCTCCCCGATGGAGTCCACCACCAGATGAAAGTTTGTATGCCCTTGTAATGCCAACAGCCTCCTACAAACTGACATCAGAAATCTGGAGAGGACCCTTTGGTTTCCTATGGAAAAGGGCCACCCTTGGTATTTAATGCTGTCTCCTTGCCCCTGGGCTTATGACTACTGAAATTATATACAAATGAGGATATCTCCCAGATGCAATATGCCACCAGATGGAAGTTTGTCTGATCTTGCAGTGCCAAAGGCCTCCTAGAAACGGACATCAGGAACGTGAGGTGGAGGCTTTGGTTTCCCATGGAAAAGGTCCATTGTTCGTGTCTAATGCTGTCTGCCTGCCACTGGGCTTCTACCTGATGAAATTCCATACAAATGAGGATATCTCCCCGATGGAGTCTACCACCAGTTGAAAGTTTGTCTGCCCTTGTAATGCCAACAGCCTCCTACAAACTGACATCAGGAATTTGGAGAGGACCCTTTGGTTTCCTATGGAAAAGGGCCACCCTTGGTGTTTAATGCTGTTTCCTTGCCCCTGAGTTTATGACGACTGAAATTATATACAAATGAGGATATCTCCCAGATGCAATATGCCACCAGATGGAAGTTTGTCTGCTCTTGCAGTGCCAAAGGCCTCCTAGAAACGGACATCAGGAACGTGGGGTGGAGACTTTGGTTTCCCATGGAAATGGGCCACCGTTGGTGTTTAATGCTGTCTACTTGCCACTGGGCTTCTGACTACATTAATTCCACTAAAATTCCATACAAATGAGGATATCTCCAAGACGCCATATGCCACCAGTTGGAAGTTTGCCTGTACTTGTACTGCAAATGGCCTCCTAAAAACTGACATCAGGAACCTGGCTTGGAGACTTTGGTTTCCCATGGAAAAGGCTCACCGTTCGTGTCTAATGCTGTCTGCCGGCCACTGGGCTTCTGGCTACATAAATTCCACTAAAACTCCTTACAAATAAGGATATCTCGCAGATGCAGTCTACCCCCAATTGGAAGATTCTCTCCCCTTGTAGAGCCGAAGGGCTCCTATAAACTGATATATGAAACGCAGCATGGATAATTTGGTTTCCCATGGAAAACGACCACCGTTCGTATCTAATGCTGTCTGCCTGGCATTGTGGTTATGAGTGCTGAAGTTCCATACAAATGAGGATATCACCTCGATGCAATCAACCACCAGACGGAACTTTGTCTGCCCTTGTAGTGCCAAAGGCCTCCTACAAACTGACACCAGGAATCTGGAGTGGAGACTTTGGTTTCCCATGGAAATGGGCCAGCGTTCGTGTCTAATGATGTGTGCCTGCCACTAGGTTTCTGCCTATTAAAATTCCACTAAAATTCCATACAAATGAGAATATCTCCCAAGTACTATCTAACAGCAGATGGAACTTTCTCTGCCCTTGTGGTTCCAAAGGCCTCCTACAAACTGACATCAGGAACCTAGGGTGGAGACTTTGGTTTCCCATGGTAAAGGACTACCTTTCCTGTCTAATGCTGTCTGCCTGGCACTGTGGTTATGACTGCTTAAATTCCATACAAATGAGGATATCTCCCAGGTGCAATCTACCAGCAGGTGGAATTTTGTCTGCCCTCGTAGTGCCAAAGGCCTCCTAAACACTGACATCAGGAACGTGGGGTGGAGATTTTGTTTTCCCATGGAAAAGGGCCACCGTTCGTGTCTAATGCTGTCTGCCTGCCACTGGGCTTCTACCTGATGAAATTCCATACAAATGAGGATATCTCCCCGATGGAGTCCACCACCAGATGAAAGTTTGTATGCCCTTGTAATGCCAACAGCCTCCTACAAACTGACATCAGAAATCTGGAGAGGACCCTTTGGTTTCCTATGGAAAAGGGCCACCCTTGGTATTTAATGCTGTCTCCTTGCCCCTGGGCTTATGACTACTGAAATTATATACAAATGAGGATATCTCCCAGATGCAATATGCCACCAGATGGAAGTTTGTCTGATCTTGCAGTGCCAAAGGCCTCCTAGAAACGGACATCAGGAACGTGAGGTGGAGGCTTTGGTTTCCCATGGAAAAGGTCCATTGTTCGTGTCTAATGCTGTCTGCCTGCCACTGGGCTTCTACCTGATGAAATTCCATACAAATGAGGATATCTCCCCGATGGAGTCCACCACCAGTTGAAAGTTTGTCTGCCCTTGTAATGCCAACAGCCTCCTACAAACTGACATCAGGAATTTGGAGAGGACCCTTTGGTTTCCTATGGAAAAGGGCCACCCTTGGTGTTTAATGCTGTTTCCTTGCCCCTGAGTTTATGACGACTGAAATTATATACAAATGAGGATATCTCCCAGATGCAATATGCCACCAGATGGAAGTTTGTCTGCTCTTGCAGTGCCAAAGGCCTCCTAGAAACGGACATCAGGAACGTGGGGTGGAGACTTTGGTTTCCCATGGAAATGGGCCACCGTTGGTGTTTAATGCTGTCTACTTGCCACTGGGCTTCTGACTACATTAATTCCACTAAAATTCCATACAAATGAGGATATCTCCAAGACGCCATATGCCACCAGTTGGAAGTTTGCCTGTACTTGTACTGCAAATGGCCTCCTAAAAACTGACATCAGGAACCTGGCTTGGAGACTTTGGTTTCCCATGGAAAAGGCTCACCGTTCGTGTCTAATGCTGTCTGCCGGCCACTGGGCTTCTGGCTACATAAATTCCACTAAAACTCCTTACAAATAAGGATATCTCGTAGATGCAGTCTACCCCCAATTGGAAGATTCTCTCCCCTTGTAGAGCCGAAGGGCTCCTATAAACTGATATATGAAACGCAGCATGGATAATTTGGTTTCCCATGGAAAACGACCACCGTTCGTATCTAATGCTGTCTGCCTGGCATTGTGGTTATGAGTGCTGAAGTTCCATACAAATGAGGATATCACCTCGATGCAATCAACCACCAGACGGAACTTTGTCTGCCCTTGTAGTGCCAAAGGCCTCCTACAAACTGACACCAGGAATCTGGAGTGGAGACTTTGGTTTCCCATGGAAATGGGCCAGCGTTCGTGTCTAATGATGTGTGCCTGCCACTAGGTTTCTGCCTATTAAAATTCCACTAAAATTCCATACAAATGAGAATATCTCCCAAGTACTATCTAACAGCAGATGGAACTTTCTCTGCCCTTGTGGTTCCAAAGGCCTCCTACAAACTGACATCAGGAACCTAGGGTGGAGACTTTGGTTTCCCATGGTAAAGGACTACCTTTCCTGTCTAATGCTGTCTGCCTGGCACTGTGGTTATGACTGCTTAAATTCCATACAAATGAGGATATCTCCCAGGTGCAATCTACCAGCAGGTGGAATTTTGTCTGCCCTCGTAGTGCCAAAGGCCTCCTAAACACTGACATCAGGAACGTGGGGTGGAGATTTTGTTTTCCCATGGAAAAGGGCCACCGTTCGTGTCTAATGCTGTCTGCCTGCCACTGGGCTTCTACCTGATGAAATTCCATACAAATGAGGATATCTCCCCGATGGAGTCCACCACCAGATGAAAGTTTGTATGCCCTTGTAATGCCAACAGCCTCCTACAAACTGACATCAGAAATCTGGAGAGGACCCTTTGGTTTCCTATGGAAAAGGGCCACCCTTGGTATTTAATGCTGTCTCCTTGCCCCTGGGCTTATGACTACTGAAATTATATACAAATGAGGATATCTCCCAGATGCAATATGCCACCAGATGGAAGTTTGTCTGATCTTGCAGTGCCAAAGGCCTCCTAGAAACGGACATCAGGAACGTGAGGTGGAGGCTTTGGTTTCCCATGGAAAAGGTCCATTGTTCGTGTCTAATGCTGTCTGCCTGCCACTGGGCTTCTACCTGATGAAATTCCATACAAATGAGGATATCTCCCCGATGGAGTCCACCACCAGTTGAAAGTTTGTCTGCCCTTGTAATGCCAACAGCCTCCTACAAACTGACATCAGGAATTTGGAGAGGACCCTTTGGTTTCCTATGGAAAAGGGCCACCCTTGGTGTTTAATGCTGTTTCCTTGCCCCTGAGTTTATGACGACTGAAATTATATACAAATGAGGATATCTCCCAGATGCAATATGCCACCAGATGGAAGTTTGTCTGCTCTTGCAGTGCCAAAGGCCTCCTAGAAACGGACATCAGGAACGTGGGGTGGAGACTTTGGTTTCCCATGGAAATGGGCCACCGTTGGTGTTTAATGCTGTCTACTTGCCACTGGGCTTCTGACTACATTAATTCCACTAAAATTCCATACAAATGAGGATATCTCCAAGACGCCATATGCCACCAGTTGGAAGTTTGCCTGTACTTGTACTGCAAATGGCCTCCTAAAAACTGACATCAGGAACCTGGCTTGGAGACTTTGGTTTCCCATGGAAAAGGCTCACCGTTCGTGTCTAATGCTGTCTGCCGGCCACTGGGCTTCTGGCTACATAAATTCCACTAAAACTCCTTACAAATAAGGATATCTCGCAGATGCAGTCTACCCCCAATTGGAAGATTCTCTCCCCTTGTAGAGCCGAAGGGCTCCTATAAACTGATATATGAAACGCAGCATGGATAATTTGGTTTCCCATGGAAAACGACCACCGTTCGTATCTAATGCTGTCTGCCTGGCATTGTGGTTATGAGTGCTGAAGTTCCATACAAATGAGGATATCACCTCGATGCAATCAACCACCAGACGGAACTTTGTCTGCCCTTGTAGTGCCAAAGGCCTCCTACAAACTGACACCAGGAATCTGGAGTGGAGACTTTGGTTTCCCATGGAAATGGGCCAGCGTTCGTGTCTAATGATGTGTGCCTGCCACTAGGTTTCTGCCTATTAAAATTCCACTAAAATTCCATACAAATGAGAATATCTCCCAAGTACTATCTAACAGCAGATGGAACTTTCTCTGCCCTTGTGGTTCCAAAGGCCTCCTACAAACTGACATCAGGAACCTAGGGTGGAGACTTTGGTTTCCCATGGTAAAGGACTACCTTTCCTGTCTAATGCTGTCTGCCTGGCACTGTGGTTATGACTGCTTAAATTCCATACAAATGAGGATATCTCCCAGGTGCAATCTACCACCAGGTGGAATTTTGTCTGCCCTCGTAGTGCCAAAGGCCTCCTAAACACTGACATCAGGAACGTGGGGTGGAGATTTTGTTTTCCCATGGAAAAGGGCCACCGTTCGTGTCTAATGCTGTCTGCCTGCCACTGGGCTTCTACCTGATGAAATTCCATACAAATGAGGATATCTCCCCGATGGAGTCCACCACCAGATGAAAGTTTGTATGCCCTTGTAATGCCAACAGCCTCCTACAAACTGACATCAGAAATCTGGAGAGGACCCTTTGGTTTCCTATGGAAAAGGGCCACCCTTGGTATTTAATGCTGTCTCCTTG
This sequence comes from Phylloscopus trochilus trochilus, assembly GCA_016584745.2. Classification (NCBI taxonomy): domain Eukaryota; kingdom Metazoa; phylum Chordata; class Aves; order Passeriformes; family Phylloscopidae; genus Phylloscopus; species Phylloscopus trochilus. Next base: position 11,858 of record WQNJ02000352.1, on the reverse strand, counting down.
CCCCTGGGCTTATGACTACTGAAATTATATACAAATGAGGATATCTCCCAGATGCAATATGCCACCAGATGGAAGTTTGTCTGATCTTGCAGTGCCAAAGGCCTCCTAGAAACGGACATCAGGAACGTGAGGTGGAGGCTTTGGTTTCCCATGGAAAAGGTCCATTGTTCGTGTCTAATGCTGTCTGCCTGCCACTGGGCTTCTACCTGATGAAATTCCATACAAATGAGGATATCTCCCCGATGGAGTCCACCACCAGTTGAAAGTTTGTCTGCCCTTGTAATGCCAACAGCCTCCTACAAACTGACATCAGGAATTTGGAGAGGACCCTTTGGTTTCCTATGGAAAAGGGCCACCCTTGGTGTTTAATGCTGTTTCCTTGCCCCTGAGTTTATGACGACTGAAATTATATACAAATGAGGATATCTCCCAGATGCAATATGCCACCAGATGGAAGTTTGTCTGCTCTTGCAGTGCCAAAGGCCTCCTAGAAACGGACATCAGGAACGTGGGGTGGAGACTTTGGTTTCCCATGGAAATGGGCCACCGTTGGTGTTTAATGCTGTCTACTTGCCACTGGGCTTCTGACTACATTAATTCCACTAAAATTCCATACAAATGAGGATATCTCCAAGACGCCATATGCCACCAGTTGGAAGTTTGCCTGTACTTGTACTGCAAATGGCCTCCTAAAAACTGACATCAGGAACCTGGCTTGGAGACTTTGGTTTCCCATGGAAAAGGCTCACCGTTCGTGTCTAATGCTGTCTGCCGGCCACTGGGCTTCTGGCTACATAAATTCCACTAAAACTCCTTACAAATAAGGATATCTCGCAGATGCAGTCTACCCCCAATTGGAAGATTCTCTCCCCTTGTAGAGCCGAAGGGCTCCTATAAACTGATATATGAAACGCAGCATGGATAATTTGGTTTCCCATGGAAAACGACCACCGTTCGTATCTAATGCTGTCTGCCTGGCATTGTGGTTATGAGTGCTGAAGTTCCATACAAATGAGGATATCACCTCGATGCAATCAACCACCAGACGGAACTTTGTCTGCCCTTGTAGTGCCAAAGGCCTCCTACAAACTGACACCAGGAATCTGGAGTGGAGACTTTGGTTTCCCATGGAAATGGGCCAGCGTTCGTGTCTAATGATGTGTGCCTGCCACTAGGTTTCTGCCTATTAAAATTCCACTAAAATTCCATACAAATGAGAATATCTCCCAAGTACTATCTAACAGCAGATGGAACTTTCTCTGCCCTTGTGGTTCCAAAGGCCTCCTACAAACTGACATCAGGAACCTAGGGTGGAGACTTTGGTTTCCCATGGTAAAGGACTACCTTTCCTGTCTAATGCTGTCTGCCTGGCACTGTGGTTATGACTGCTTAAATTCCATACAAATGAGGATATCTCCCAGGTGCAATCTACCAGCAGGTGGAATTTTGTCTGCCCTCGTAGTGCCAAAGGCCTCCTAAACACTGACATCAGGAACGTGGGGTGGAGATTTTGTTTTCCCATGGAAAAGGGCCACCGTTCGTGTCTAATGCTGTCTGCCTGCCACTGGGCTTCTACCTGATGAAATTCCATACAAATGAGGATATCTCCCCGATGGAGTCCACCACCAGATGAAAGTTTGTATGCCCTTGTAATGCCAACAGCCTCCTACAAACTGACATCAGAAATCTGGAGAGGACCCTTTGGTTTCCTATGGAAAAGGGCCACCCTTGGTATTTAATGCTGTCTCCTTGCCCCTGGGCTTATGACTACTGAAATTATATACAAATGAGGATATCTCCCAGATGCAATATGCCACCAGATGGAAGTTTGTCTGATCTTGCAGTGCCAAAGGCCTCCTAGAAACGGACATCAGGAACGTGAGGTGGAGGCTTTGGTTTCCCATGGAAAAGGTCCATTGTTCGTGTCTAATGCTGTCTGCCTGCCACTGGGCTTCTACCTGATGAAATTCCATACAAATGAGGATATCTCCCCGATGGAGTCCACCACCAGTTGAAAGTTTGTCTGCCCTTGTAATGCCAACAGCCTCCTACAAACTGACATCAGGAATTTGGAGAGGACCCTTTGGTTTCCTATGGAAAAGGGCCACCCTTGGTGTTTAATGCTGTTTCCTTGCCCCTGAGTTTATGACGACTGAAATTATATACAAATGAGGATATCTCCCAGATGCAATATGCCACCAGATGGAAGTTTGTCTGCTCTTGCAGTGCCAAAGGCCTCCTAGAAACGGACATCAGGAACGTGGGGTGGAGACTTTGGTTTCCCATGGAAATGGGCCACCGTTGGTGTTTAATGCTGTCTACTTGCCACTGGGCTTCTGACTACATTAATTCCACTAAAATTCCATACAAATGAGGATATCTCCAAGACGCCATATGCCACCAGTTGGAAGTTTGCCTGTACTTGTACTGCAAATGGCCTCCTAAAAACTGACATCAGGAACCTGGCTTGGAGACTTTGGTTTCCCATGGAAAAGGCTCACCGTTCGTGTCTAATGCTGTCTGCCGGCCACTGGGCTTCTGGCTACATAAATTCCACTAAAACTCCTTACAAATAAGGATATCTCGCAGATGCAGTCTACCCCCAATTGGAAGATTCTCTCCCCTTGTAGAGCCGAAGGGCTCCTATAAACTGATATATGAAACGCAGCATGGATAATTTGGTTTCCCATGGAAAACGACCACCGTTCGTATCTAATGCTGTCTGCCTGGCATTGTGGTTATGAGTGCTGAAGTTCCATACAAATGAGGATATCACCTCGATGCAATCAACCACCAGACGGAACTTTGTCTGCCCTTGTAGTGCCAAAGGCCTCCTACAAACTGACACCAGGAATCTGGAGTGGAGACTTTGGTTTCCCATGGAAATGGGCCAGCGTTCGTGTCTAATGATGTGTGCCTGCCACTAGGTTTCTGCCTATTAAAATTCCACTAAAATTCCATACAAATGAGAATATCTCCCAAGTACTATCTAACAGCAGATGGAACTTTCTCTGCCCTTGTGGTTCCAAAGGCCTCCTACAAACTGACATCAGGAACCTAGGGTGGAGACTTTGGTTTCCCATGGTAAAGGACTACCTTTCCTGTCTAATGCTGTCTGCCTGGCACTGTGGTTATGACTGCTTAAATTCCATACAAATGAGGATATCTCCCAGGTGCAATCTACCACCAGGTGGAATTTTGTCTGCCCTCGTAGTGCCAAAGGCCTCCTAAACACTGACATCAGGAACGTGGGGTGGAGATTTTGTTTTCCCATGGAAAAGGGCCACCGTTCGTGTCTAATGCTGTCTGCCTGCCACTGGGCTTCTACCTGATGAAATTCCATACAAATGAGGATATCTCCCCGATGGAGTCCACCACCAGATGAAAGTTTGTATGCCCTTGTAATGCCAACAGCCTCCTACAAACTGACATCAGAAATCTGGAGAGGACCCTTTGGTTTCCTATGGAAAAGGGCCACCCTTGGTATTTAATGCTGTCTCCTTGCCCCTGGGCTTATGACTACTGAAATTATATACAAATGAGGATATCTCCCAGATGCAATATGCCACCAGATGGAAGTTTGTCTGATCTTGCAGTGCCAAAGGCCTCCTAGAAACGGACATCAGGAACGTGAGGTGGAGGCTTTGGTTTCCCATGGAAAAGGTCCATTGTTCGTGTCTAATGCTGTCTGCCTGCCACTGGGCTTCTACCTGATGAAATTCCATACAAATGAGGATATCTCCCCGATGGAGTCCACCACCAGTTGAAAGTTTGTCTGCCCTTGTAATGCCAACAGCCTCCTACAAACTGACATCAGGAATTTGGAGAGGACCCTTTGGTTTCCTATGGAAAAGGGCCACCCTTGGTGTTTAATGCTGTTTCCTTGCCCCTGAGTTTATGACGACTGAAATTATATACAAATGAGGATATCTCCCAGATGCAATATGCCACCAGATGGAAGTTTGTCTGCTCTTGCAGTGCCAAAGGCCTCCTAGAAACGGACATCAGGAACGTGGGGTGGAGACTTTGGTTTCCCATGGAAATGGGCCACCGTTGGTGTTTAATGCTGTCTACTTGCCACTGGGCTTCTGACTACATTAATTCCACTAAAATTCCATACAAATGAGGATATCTCCAAGACGCCATATGCCACCAGTTGGAAGTTTGCCTGTACTTGTACTGCAAATGGCCTCCTAAAAACTGACATCAGGAACCTGGCTTGGAGACTTTGGTTTCCCATGGAAAAGGCTCACCGTTCGTGTCTAATGCTGTCTGCCGGCCACTGGGCTTCTGGCTACATAAATTCCACTAAAACTCCTTACAAATAAGGATATCTCGCAGATGCAGTCTACCCCCAATTGGAAGATTCTCTCCCCTTGTAGAGCCGAAGGGCTCCTATAAACTGATATATGAAACGCAGCATGGATAATTTGGTTTCCCATGGAAAACGACCACCGTTCGTATCTAATGCTGTCTGCCTGGCATTGTGGTTATGAGTGCTGAAGTTCCATACAAATGAGGATATCACCTCGATGCAATCAACCACCAGACGGAACTTTGTCTGCCCTTGTAGTGCCAAAGGCCTCCTACAAACTGACACCAGGAATCTGGAGTGGAGACTTTGGTTTCCCATGGAAATGGGCCAGCGTTCGTGTCTAATGATGTGTGCCTGCCACTAGGTTTCTGCCTATTAAAATTCCACTAAAATTCCATACAAATGAGAATATCTCCCAAGTACTATCTAACAGCAGATGGAACTTTCTCTGCCCTTGTGGTTCCAAAGGCCTCCTACAAACTGACATCAGGAACCTAGGGTGGAGACTTTGGTTTCCCATGGTAAAGGACTACCTTTCCTGTCTAATGCTGTCTGCCTGGCACTGTGGTTATGACTGCTTAAATTCCATACAAATGAGGATATCTCCCAGGTGCAATCTACCACCAGGTGGAATTTTGTCTGCCCTCGTAGTGCCAAAGGCCTCCTAAACACTGACATCAGGAACGTGGGGTGGAGATTTTGTTTTCCCATGGAAAAGGGCCACCGTTCGTGTCTAATGCTGTCTGCCTGCCACTGGGCTTCTACCTGATGAAATTCCATACAAATGAGGATATCTCCCCGATGGAGTCCACCACCAGATGAAAGTTTGTATGCCCTTGTAATGCCAACAGCCTCCTACAAACTGACATCAGAAATCTGGAGAGGACCCTTTGGTTTCCTATGGAAAAGGGCCACCCTTGGTATTTAATGCTGTCTCCTTGCCCCTGGGCTTATGACTACTGAAATTATATACAAATGAGGATATCTCCCAGATGCAATATGCCACCAGATGGAAGTTTGTCTGATCTTGCAGTGCCAAAGGCCTCCTAGAAACGGACATCAGGAACGTGAGGTGGAGGCTTTGGTTTCCCATGGAAAAGGTCCATTGTTCGTGTCTAATGCTGTCTGCCTGCCACTGGGCTTCTACCTGATGAAATTCCATACAAATGAGGATATCTCCCCGATGGAGTCCACCACCAGTTGAAAGTTTGTCTGCCCTTGTAATGCCAACAGCCTCCTACAAACTGACATCAGGAATTTGGAGAGGACCCTTTGGTTTCCTATGGAAAAGGGCCACCCTTGGTGTTTAATGCTGTTTCCTTGCCCCTGAGTTTATGACGACTGAAATTATATACAAATGAGGATATCTCCCAGATGCAATATGCCACCAGATGGAAGTTTGTCTGCTCTTGCAGTGCCAAAGGCCTCCTAGAAACGGACATCAGGAACGTGGGGTGGAGACTTTGGTTTCCCATGGAAATGGGCCACCGTTGGTGTTTAATGCTGTCTACTTGCCACTGGGCTTCTGACTACATTAATTCCACTAAAATTCCATACAAATGAGGATATCTCCAAGACGCCATATGCCACCAGTTGGAAGTTTGCCTGTACTTGTACTGCAAATGGCCTCCTAAAAACTGACATCAGGAACCTGGCTTGGAGACTTTGGTTTCCCATGGAAAAGGCTCACCGTTCGTGTCTAATGCTGTCTGCCGGCCACTGGGCTTCTGGCTACATAAATTCCACTAAAACTCCTTACAAATAAGGATATCTCGCAGATGCAGTCTACCCCCAATTGGAAGATTCTCTCCCCTTGTAGAGCCGAAGGGCTCCTATAAACTGATATATGAAACGCAGCATGGATAATTTGGTTTCCCATGGAAAACGACCACCGTTCGTATCTAATGCTGTCTGCCTGGCATTGTGGTTATGAGTGCTGAAGTTCCATACAAATGAGGATATCACCTCGATGCAATCAACCACCAGACGGAACTTTGTCTGCCCTTGTAGTGCCAAAGGCCTCCTACAAACTGACACCAGGAATCTGGAGTGGAGACTTTGGTTTCCCATGGAAATGGGCCAGCGTTCGTGTCTAATGATGTGTGCCTGCCACTAGGTTTCTGCCTATTAAAATTCCACTAAAATTCCATACAAATGAGAATATCTCCCAAGTACTATCTAACAGCAGATGGAACTTTCTCTGCCCTTGTGGTTCCAAAGGCCTCCTACAAACTGACATCAGGAACCTAGGGTGGAGACTTTGGTTTCCCATGGTAAAGGACTACCTTTCCTGTCTAATGCTGTCTGCCTGGCACTGTGGTTATGACTGCTTAAATTCCATACAAATGAGGATATCTCCCAGGTGCAATCTACCACCAGGTGGAATTTTGTCTGCCCTCGTAGTGCCAAAGGCCTCCTAAACACTGACATCAGGAACGTGGGGTGGAGATTTTGTTTTCCCATGGAAAAGGGCCACCGTTCGTGTCTAATGCTGTCTGCTGCCACTGGGCTTCTACCTGATGAAATTCCATACAAATGAGGATATCTCCCCGATGGAGTCCACCACCAGATGAAAGTTTGTATGCCCTTGTAATGCCAACAGCCTCCTACAAACTGACATCAGAAATCTGGAGAGGACCCTTTGGTTTCCTATGGAAAAGGGCCACCCTTGGTATTTAATGCTGTCTCCTTGCCCCTGGGCTTATGACTACTGAAATTATATACAAATGAGGATATCTCCCAGATGCAATATGCCACCAGATGGAAGTTTGTCTGATCTTGCAGTGCCAAAGGCCTCCTAGAAACGGACCATCAGGAACGTGAGGTGGAGGCTTTGGTTTCCCATGGAAAAGGTCCATTGTTCGTGTCTAATGCTGTCTGCCTGCACTGGGCTTCTACCTGATGAAATTCCATACAAATGAGGATATCTCCCCGATGGAGTCCACCACCAGTTGAAAGTTTGTCTGCCCTTGTAATGCCAACAGCCTCCTACAAACTGACATCAGGAATTTGGAGAGGACCCTTTGGTTTCCTATGGAAAAGGGCCACCCTTGGTGTTTAATGCTGTTTCCTTGCCCCTGAGTTTATGACGACTGAAATTATATACAATGAGGATATCTCCCAGATGCAATATGCCACCAGATGGAAGTTTGTCTGCTCTTGCAGTGCCAAAGGCCTCCTAGAAACGGACATCAGGAACGTGGGGTGGAGACTTTGGTTTCCCATGGAAATGGGCCACCGTTGGTGTTTAATGCTGTCTACTTGCACTGGGCTTCTGACTACATTAATTCCACTAAAATTCCATACAAATGAGGGGATATCTCCAAGACGCCATATGCCACCAGTTGGAAGTTTGCCTGTACTTGTACTGCAAATGGCCTCCTAAAAACTGACATCAGGAACCTGGCTTGGAGACTTTGGTTTCCCATGGAAAAGGCTCACCGTTCGTGTCTAATGCTGTCTGCCGGCCACTGGGCTTCTGGCTACATAAATTCCACTAAAACTCCTTACAAATAAGGATATCTCGCAGATGCAGTCTACCCCCAATTGGAAGATTCTCTCCCTTGTAGAGCCGAAGGGCTCCTATAAACTGATATATGAAACGCAGCATGGATAATTTGGTTTCCCATGGAAAACGACCACCGTTCGTATCTAATGCTGTCTGCCTGGCATTGTGGTTATGAGTGCTGAAGTTCCATACAAATGAGGATATCACCTCGATGCAATCAACCACCAGACGAACTTTGTCTGCCCTTGTAGTGCCAAAGGCCTCCTACAAACTGACACCAGGAATCTGGAGTGGAGACTTTGGTTTCCCATGGAAATGGGCCAGCGTTCGTGTCTAATGATGTGTGCCTGCCACTAGGTTTCTGCCTATTAAAATTCCACTAAAATTCCATACAAATGAGAATATCTCCCAAGTACTATCTAACAGCAGATGGAACTTTCTCTGCCTTGTGGTTCCAAAGGCCTCCTACAAACTGACATCAGGAACCTAGGGTGGAGACTTTGGTTTCCCATGGTAAAGGACTACCTTTCCTGTCTAATGCTGTCTGCCTGGCACTGTGGTTATGACTGCTTAAATTCCATACAAATGAGGATATCTCCCAGGTGCAATCTACCACCAGGTGGAATTTTGTCTGCCCTCGTAGTGCCAAAGGCCTCCTAAACACTGACATCAGGAACGTGGGGTGGAGATTTTGTTTTCCCATGGAAAAGGGCCACCGTTCGTGTCTAATGCTGTCTGCCTGCCACTGGGCTTCTACCTGATGAAATTCCATACAAATGAGGATATCTCCCCGATGGAGTCCACCACCAGATGAAAGTTTGTATGCCCTTGTAATGCCAACAGCCTCCTACAAACTGACATCAGAAATCTGGAGAGGACCCTTTGGTTTCCTATGGAAAAGGGCCACCTTGGTATTTAATGCTGTCTCCTTGCCCCTGGGCTTATGACTACTGAAATTATATACAAATGAGGATATCTCCCAGATGCAATATGCCACCAGATGGAAGTTTGTCTGATCTTGCAGTGCCAAAGGCCTCCTAGAAACGGACATCAGGAACGTGAGGTGGAGGCTTTGGTTTCCCATGGAAAAGGTCCATTGTTCGTGTCTAATGCTGTCTGCCTGCCACCGCGCTACTGTCCGCTTAAATTCCATACAAATGAGGATATCTCCAAGATGCCATATGCCACCAGTTGGAAGTTTGCCTGTACTTGTAGTGCAAAAGGCCTCCTAAAAACTGACATCAGGAACCTGGCCTGCAGACTTTCATTCGCCTGGAAAACGGCCACTATTCATGTCTAATTCTTTCTGCCTGCCGCAGGGATTCTGCGTACTAAAATTCTCTAAAATTCTATACAAATGAGAATATCTCGCAGGTGCAATCTACCCCCGGTTTGAAGTTTCACTGCACTTGTAGTCCCAAAGGGCTCCTATAAATTGACATCGGAAATGCAGGATGGATAATTTGGTTTCCCATGGAAAAGGGCCGTTGTTCATGCCTAATGCTGTGTGCCTGCCACTGGGCGTATGCCTGCTAAAATTCCATACAAATGAGGATATCTCGCAGATGCAATTTACCACCAGATGGAAGTTTGTCTGCCCTTGTAGTGGCAAAGGCCTCCTAAAAAACTGACATCAGGAAACAGGGGTGGAGACTTTGGTTTCCCATGGAAAAGGACCACCGTTTTTATCTAATGCTGTCTGCCTGGCATTGTGGTTATGAGTGCTGAAGTTCCATACAAATGAGGATATCTCCCAGGTGCTATCTACCACCAGGTGGAAGTTTGGTCTGCCCTTGTAGTGCCAAAGGCCTCCTAAAAACTGACATCAGAAACATAGGATGGATAATTTCTTTTTTCCATGGAAAAGGCTTACCGTTCGTGTCTAATGCTGTCTGCCTGCCAGTGGGTATATGCCTACTAAAATTCCATACATATGAAGATATCTCCCAAATGCAAATTTCCCACCAGAAGGAAGTTTGTCTACCCTTTTAATGCCAAAGGCCTCCTAAAAACTGACATCAGTAGCCTGGGTTGGAGACTTCGGTTTCCCATGGAAAAGGGCCACCGTTCGTGTCTAATGCTGTCTGCCTGCCACTGGGCTTCTACCTGCTGAAATTCCATACAAATGAGGATATCTCCCCGATGCAATCAACCACCAGACGGAAGTTTGTCTGCCCTTGTAGTGTCAAAGACCTCCTAGAAACGACATCAGGAATGTGGGGTGGAGACTTTGGTTTCCCATAGAAATGGGCCACCGTTTGTGTCTAATGCTGTCTGCCTGCCACTGGGCTTCTTCCTACTAAAATTCCACTAAAATTCCATAGAAATGAGGATATCTCCCAGGTGCAATCTACAACCAGATGGAAGTTTCTCTGCCCTTATATTGGAAAACGCCTCCTACAGAGTGACATCAGCAACGTGGGGTGGAGATTTTGGTTTCCCATGAAAAAGGGCCACCATTCTTGTCTAATGCTGTCTGCCTGCCACTGGGGGTTATGCCTACTAAAATTCCATACAAATGAGGATATCTTCCAAATGCAATTTCCCACCAGATAGAAGTTTGTCTGCCCTTTAAATGCCAAAGGCCTCCTACAAACTTACATCAGGAGCCTGGGTTGGAGACTTTGTTTTTCCATGGAAAAGGGCCACCGTTCCAGTCTATTGCTGTCTGCCTGGTACTGTGGGTATGACTGCTGAAGTTCCATACAAATGAGGATATCTCCCAGGTGCAATCAACCACCAGGTGGAAGTTTGTCTGCCCTTGTGGTGCCAAAGGCCTCTAGAAACGGACATCAGGAAGGTGGGGAGGAGACTTTGATTTCCCATAGAAATGGGGCACCGTTTGTGTCTAATGCTGTCTGCCTGCCACTGGGCTTCTTCCTACTAAGATTCCACTTAAATTCCATAGAAATGAGGATATCTCCCAGGTGCAATCTACCACCAGATGGAAGTTTGTCTGCCCTTGTAGTTCCAAAGGCCTCCTAGAAACTGACATCAGGAACGTGAGGTGGAGACTTTGGTTTCCCATGAAAAAGGTCCATTGTTCGTGTCTAATGCTGTCTGCCTGCCACTGGGCTTCTGCCTGCTGAAATTCCATACAAATGAGGATATCACCTCGATGCAATCAACCACCAGACGGAACTTTGTCTGCCTTGTAGTGCCAAAGGCCTCCTACAAACTGACACCAGGAATCTGGAGTGGAGACTTTGGTTTCCCATGGAAATGGGCCAGCGTTCGTGTCTAATGATGTGTGCCTGCCACTGGGTTTCTGCCTATTAAATTCGACTAAAATTCCATGCAAATGAGAATATCTCCCAGGTGCAATCTAAAAGCAGATGGAAGTTTCTTTGCCCTTGTGGTTCCAAAGGCCTCCTACAAACTGACATCAGGAACCTAGGGTGGAGACTTTGGTTTCCCATGGTAAAGGACTACCTTTCCTGTCTAATGCTGTCTGCCTGGCACTGTGGTTATGACTGCTGAAGTTCCCTACAAATGAGGATATCTCCCAGGTGCAATCTACCAGCAGGTGGAATTTTGTCTGCCCTCGTAGTGCCAAAGGCCTCCTAAACACTGACATCAGGAATGTGGGGTGGAGACTTTGTTTTCCCATGGAAAAGGGCCACCGTTCATGTCTAATGCTGTCTGCCTGCCACTGGGCTTCTACCTGATGAAATTCCATACAAATGAGGATATCTCCCCGATGGAGTCCACCACCAGTTGAAAGTTTGTCTGCCCTTGTAATGCCAAAAGCCTCTACAAAACTGACATCAGGAATTTGGAGAGGACCCTTTGGTTTCCTATGGAAAAGGGCCACCCTTGGTGTTTAATGCTGTCTCCTTGCCCCTGAGCTTATGACTACTGAAATTATATACAAATGAGGATATCTCCCAGATGCAATATGCCACCAGATGGAAGTTTGTCTGCTCTTGCAGGGCCAAAGGCCTCCTAGAAACGGACATCAGGAACGTGGGGTGGAGACTTTGGTTTCCATGGAAATGGGCCACCGTTGGTGTTTAATGCTGTCTACTTGCCACT
>WQNJ02000351.1:0-79094 GCA_016584745.2 Phylloscopus trochilus trochilus | reverse complement strand
AAAATCCCCGAAAAATCCCTAAAAAATCCCCAAAAATCCCAAAAATCCCCAAAAAATCCAATGACATCCCCAAAAAATCAAAAAAAAAAAAAAAAAAAATCCAAAAAAATCTCAAAAAAATCTCCAAAAAATCCCCAAAAAATCCAAAAAAATCCCCCAAAAAAATCCCCCCCCAAAAAAAAAAATCTAAAAAAAGTCCCAGAAAAGCTCAAAAAAATCCCAAAAAATCCCCCCAAAAATCCCAAAACAATAAAAAAAAAAAATCCAAAAAAATCTCAAAAAAATAAAAATAATCTGAAAAAAATCCGAAAAAAATCAGAAAAAAATCAGAAAAAATTCCCAAAAAATTCCAAAAAAATCCAAAAAAATTCCAAAAAAAAATTCCCAAAAAATCCCCAAAAGTCCAAAAAAATTCCCAAAAAACCCCCCAAAAATCTGAAAAAAATCAGAAAAAAATCAGAAAAAAATCCGAAAAAAAATCAGAAAAAATCCGAAAAAAATCAGAAAAAAATCAGAAAAAATCAAAAAAAAATCCCGAAAATCTCAATTTGTCCCAGATGTCCTAAAATGTTCCAAAATCTCCCGTTTTTTTAGGAGCGGAACGCGGAGAACGCCATCGAGGCTCTGAAGGAGTACGAGCCCGAGATGGGGAAGGTCCCACCGGGCCTCTGTCCCCTGGGGGGCCCCAAAATTACCAAAAAATCCCCCAAAAATAACCCCAAAAAATCCTCAAAAAAATTTCAAAAAACCCCGAAAAATTCCCAAAAATTCCCCCCAAAAATCCCAAAAAATCTCAAAAAAAAATTCCAAAAATCCCCAAAAAATCTCAAAGAAATCCCAAAAAAATCCCCAAAAAATAAAAAAAAAATCCCCAAAAAATCCAAAAATCCAAAAAATTCCAAAAAAAAATCAGAAAAAATTCAAAAAATTCCAAAAAAATCCCCAAAAAATCCCCAAAAATAAAAAAAAAATCCAAAAAAAATCCAGAAAAAATCAGAAAAAAATCAGAAAAAAATCAGAAAAAAATCAGAAAAAATCCAAAAAAATCCCCAAAAAATCAGAAAAAAATCCAAAAAAAAATCCAAAAAAATCCAAAAAAATCCCCAAAAGATCCCAAAAAAAAAAATCCAAAAAAATCCCCAAAAAGTAAAAAAAAAAAAATTCCAAAAAATAAAAAAAATCCAAAAAAATCCAAAAAAAAAACGGAAAAATCCGAAAAAACCCCTAAAAAATCAGAAAAAAATCCGAAAAAAATCCGAAAAAATCCCCAAAAATCCCAAAAATCCCGAAAAATCCCAATTATCCTGAATTGTCCTAAAATGTCCCAAAACCTTCCGTTTTCAGGAAAGAAACGCCGAAAATGCCATCGAGGCTCTGAAGGAGTACGAGCCCGAGATGGGCAAGGTTTACCGCAGCGACCGCAAGGCCGTGCAGAGGATCAAGGCCCGAGACCTGGTACCCGGGGACATCTGCGAGGTGGCAGGTGGGGTCACGGGGTCATCTAGGGGTCATGGGGTCACCCGGGGGTCACGGGGTCAGCCGGGGGTCATGAGGTCATAGGGGCACTCGGGGGTCACAGGGGTCACAGGGACATTGGGGACACTGGGGTCACTGGGGTCACCAGGGTCATGGGGATATTGAGGACATTGGGGTCATCCAGGGGTCACGGGGTCACCCAGGGGTCACGGGGTCACCCAGGGGTCACGGGGTCACGGGGGTCACAGGGGCTTTGGGGATATTGAGGATATTGGGGGCGTTGGGGTCATCCAGGGGTCAAAGGGTCATGGACGGACCCAGGGGTCACGGGGACATCGGGGTCACTTAGGGGTCACAGGGGTCAGAGGGACATTGGGGTCACTCGAGGGTCACGGGTCACTCAGGGTCACAGGGACATTGGGGACGCTCAGGGGTCACAGGGGTCACACGGACACCCAGGGGCCACAGGGGTCACAGGGACATTGGGGGCATCAGGGTCACACAGGGGTCACCAGGGTCACAGGGACATCGGGGTCACTCAGGGGTCATCCAGGGTCACATAGGGGTCACAGGGGTTACCAGGGTCATGGGGACATCTAGGTCATCGGGGTCATACAGGGGTCAAAGGGTCATGAATGCACTCAGGGGTCACAGGAGTCACGGGGACATCGGGGTCACCCAGGGTCACCCGGGGGTCACGGGGTCACCCAGGGGTCACGGGGGTCATGGGGAGACTCGGGGTCACGGGGGTCACAGGGACTTTGGGGACACTGGGGTCATCCAGGGGTCAAAGGGACATCAGGGACATCAGGGTCACCTAGGGGTCACAGGGACATTGGGGTCACTCAGGGGTCACGGGGTCACCCAGGGGTCACAGGGACATTGGGGTCACTCAGGGGTCACGGGGTCACTTAGGGGTCACAGGGACATTGGGGTCACTCAGGGTCACAGAGGTCACAGGGTCACTCAGGGTCATGGGGACATTGGGGTCATCCAAGGGTCAAAGGGTCATGAACACACCCAGGGGTCACAGGGGCATTGGGGACACTGGGGTCACACAGGGGTCACAGGGGTCACCAGGGTCATGGGGACATTGGGGACATTGGGGTCACTCAGGGGTCACGGAGTCACTTAGGGGTCACCAGGGTCACAGGGACATCGAGGACATTGGGGTCATCCAAGGGTCACAGAGGTCACAGGAGTCACAGGGACATTGGGGTCACAGGGGTCACACAGGGGTCACAGGGACATCAGGGTCACCCAGGGGTCACCCAGGGGTCACTCAGGGGTCACGGGGGTCATGGGGGCATTGGGGATATTGAGGATATTGGGGGCGTTGGGGTCATCCAGGGGTCAAAGGGTCATGGGCCACACCTAGGGGTCACGGGGACATTGGGGTCACTCAGTGGTCACGGGGTCACTTAGGGGTCACTCAGGGGTCACGGGGTCACTTAGGGGTCATGGGGTCACAGGGACATCAGGGTCACCCAGGGGTCACAGTGACATTGGGGTCACTCAGGGGTCACTCAGGGGTCACGGGGACATCGGGGTCATCCAAGGGTCACAGGAGTCACGGGGACATCGGGGTCACTCAGGGGTCACACAGGTCACAGGGTCACCCAGGGGTCACAGGGTTACAGGGACATTGGGTCACTCAGGGGTCACCCACGTCATGGTCACCCAGGGGTCATGGGGTCACCCAGGGGTCACAGGGACAGTGGGGTCAGTGCAGAGGATCAAGGCCCGAGACCTGGTGCCCGGGGACATCTGCGAGGTGGCAGGTGGGGTCATCTAGGGGTCACACGGGGGTCACGGGGTCATGGGGGTCACGGGGTCATGGGGAGACTCGGGGGTCTTGGGGACGTTGGGGTCACTCGGGTCACGGGGACATTGGGGACATCGGGGTCACTCAGGGGTCACAGGGTCATTGGGGTCACGCAGGGGTCACAGGGACACCGGGGACACTGGGGGCACACAGGGGTCAAAAGGTCATGAACGCGCACAGGGGTCACAGGGTCGCCAGGGTCATGGGGACATCGGGGTCATCTAAGGGTCATGGGGTCACTCAGGGGTCATCCGGGGGTCACGGGGACATTGGGGTCACCCAGGGGTCAAAGGGACATTGGGGACATCGGGGTCATTGGGGGGTCACACAGGGGTCACATAGGGGTCACATAGGGTCACAGGGGTCACCAGGATCATGGGGACATCGGGGTCATTCAGGGGTCACGGGGGTCACGGGGTCATCAGGGTCATCCAGGGGTCAAAGGGTCATGAATGCACCCAGGGGTCACAGGGGTCACAGGGACATTGGGGTCATCCAGGGTCGCAGGGTCACGGGGGGTCACAGGGACATCCAGGGGTCACAGGGTCACAGGGACATTGGGGTCATCCAGGGGTCGCAGGGTCACGGGGGGTCACAGGGACATCCAGGGGTCACAGGGTCACAGGGGTCACAGGGGTCACGGGGACATTGGGGACACTGGGGTCACACAGGGGTCACAGGGACATCAGGGTCACCCAGGGGTCACAGGGGTCACGGGGACTTTGGGGATATTGAGGATATTGGGGGCGTTGGGGTCATCCAGGGGTCAAAGGGTCATGGACACACCCAGGGGTCACAGGGACATTGGGTCACTCAGGGGTCACGGGGTCACTTAGGGTCACGAGGGTCACAGGGACATTGGGGACACCGGGGACATCGGGGTCACACAGGGGTCAAAGGGTCATGAATGCACCCAGGGGTCACAGGGGTCACAGGACATCGGGGTCACTCAGGGGTCACTCAGGGGTCACGGGGTCACAGGGGTCACAGGGACAGTGGGGTCAGTGCAGAGGATCAAGGCCCGGGACCTGGTGCCCGGGGACATCTGCGAGGTGGCAGGTGGGGTCACGGGGTCATCTAGGGGTCATGGGGTCACACGGGGGTCACGGGGGGTCATGGGGGTCACGGGGGCTTTGGGGATATTGAGGATATTGGGGGCATTGGGGTCATCCAGGGGTCAAAGGGTCATGAAGGCACCCAGGGTCACGGGGACATTGGGGTCACCCAGGGTCAAAGGGACATCAGGGACATTGGGGTCATCGGGGTCACTCAGGGGTCACGGGGTCACAGGGTCACTCAGGGGTCACAGGACATCGGGGTCATCCAAGGGTCAAAGGGTCATGAACACACCCAGGGGTCAACAGGGGTCACCAGGGTCATGGTGACATCGGGGTCACTCAGGGGTCATGGGGTCACAGGGTCACTCAGGGGTCATGGGGTCACAGGGTCACTCCGGGGTCACAGGGACATTGGGGACATTGGGGTCACTCCGAGGTCACTCCGAGGTCACTCAGGGGTCATTCAGGGGTCACCCAGGGGTCACAGAGCCCTCAAAACCCAATGACCCCTCCCAGTCCCTCCCAGTCCCTCCCAGTCCCTCCCAGTTCATCCCAGTCCCTCCCAGTTCCCTCCCAGTTCCCTCCCAGTTCCCTCCCAGTCCCTCCCAGTCCATCCCAGTTCCCTCCCAGTTCCCTCCCAGTCCCTCCCAGTCCATCCCAGTCCCTCCCAGTTCATCCCAGTCCCTCCCAGTTCATCCCAGTTCCCTCCCAGTTCCCTCCCAGTCCCTCCCAGTCCATCCCAGTTCCCTCCCAGTCCATCCCAGTTCCCCATCCCCCAGTCCCTCCCTCCCCCCAGTCCCTCCCAGTCCCTCCAGTCCCTCCCAGTTCATCCCAGTCCCTCCAGTCCATCCCAGTTCCCTCCAGTCCCTCCCAGTTCCCTCCCAGTTCCCTCCCAGTCCATCCCAGTCCATCCCAGTTCCCTCCCAGTTCCCTCCCAGTCCCTCCCAGTTCCCTCCAGTCCCTCCCAGTCCCTCCCAGTTCATCCCAGTCCCTCCCAGTCCCTCCCAGTCCCTCCCAGTCCCTCCCAGTCCATCCAGTTCCCTCCCAGTCCTCCCAGTTCCCTCCAGTTCCCTCCCAGTCCCTCCCAGTCCATCCCAGTTCCCTCCCAGTTCCCTCCAGTTCCCTCCCAGTCCCTCCCAGTTCATCCCAGTCCCTCCCAGTCCCTCCAGTCCCTCCCAGTCCCTCCCAGTCCCTCCCAGTTCATCCCAGTCCCTCCCAGTCCCTCCCAGTTCCCTCCCAGTCCCTCCCAGTCCATCCCAGTTCCCTCCAGTTCCCTCCCAGTTCCCTCCCAGTCCATCCCAGTTCCCTCCCAGTTCCCTCCCAGTCCCTCCCAGTTCCCTCCCAGTTCCCTCCCAGTCCCTCCCAGTCCATCCCAGTCCCTCCCAGTTCCCTCCCAGTCCCTCCCAGTCCCTCCCAGTTCCCTCCAGTTCCCTCCCAGTTCCCTCCCAGTCCCTCCCAGTCCCTCCCAGTCCCTCCCAGTCCCTCCCAGTCCCTCCCAGTTCCCTCCCAGTCCCTCCCAGTCCCTCCCAGTCCATCCCAGTCCCTCCCAGTCCCTCCCAGTTCCCTCCCAGTCCCTCCCAGTTCCCTCCCAGTTCCCTCCAGTCCCTCCCAGTTCCCTCCCAGTTCCCTCCCAGTTCCTCCCAGTTCCCTCCCAGTCCATCCAGTTCCCTCCCAGTTCCCTCCAGCCCAAACCAGTACAAACCAGTATAAACCAGTATAAACCAGTAACCCCCCGCTCTCTCCCCAGTCGGGGACAAGGTCCCGGCCGACATCCGGATCATCTCCATCAAATCCACCACGCTGCGGGTGGACCAGTCCATCCTGACCGGTGCGTACTGGTTTATACTGGTTTGTACTGGGAGGGAACTGGGAGGGACTGGGAGGGACTGGGAGGGAACTGGGAATGAACTGGATGGACTGGGATGGACTGGGAGGGACTGGGAGGGAACTGGGAGGGACTGGGAGGGACTGGGAGGGACTGGGAGGGACTGGGAGGGAACTGGGAGGGTTTAAAGGGTTAAAAATGGGCGGGAAATTGGTTTATACTGGTTTATACTGGTCTGGACTGGTTTATACTGGTTTGGACTGGTCTGGACTGGTTTGGACTGGTTTGGACTGGTCCATACCGGTCCGTACTGGTCCATACTGGTCCATACTGGTCTATACTGGTCCATACTGGTCCATACTGGTCCATACTGGTCTATACTGGTCCATACTGGTCCATACTGGTCTATACTGGTCCATACTGGTCCATACTGGTCTATACTGGTCCATACTGGTCCGTACTGGTCCATACTGGTCCAAACTGGTTTATACTGGTCCATACTGGTCCATACCGGTCCATACTGGTCCATACTGGTCCATACTGGTCCATACTGGTCTATACTGGTCCATACTGGTCCATACTGGTCTATACCGGTCCATACCGGTCCATACTGGTCCATACTGGTCCGTACTGGTCCATACTGGTCCATACTGGTCCATACTGGTCCATACCGGTCCATACTGGTCCATACTGGTCCATACTGGTCTATACTGGTCCATACCGGTCCATACTGGTCCATACTGGTCCATACTGGTCCATACTGGTCCATACTGGTCTGTACTGGTCCATACTGGTCCATACTGGTCCGTACTGGTCCGTACTGGTCCATACTGGTCCATACTGGTCCATACCGGTCCATACCGGTCCATACTGGTCCATACTGGTCCATACTGGTCCGTACTGGTCTATACTGGTCCATACTGGTCCGTACTGGTCCATACTGGTCCATACTGGTCCATACTGGTCCGTACTGGTCCGTACTGGTCTATACTGGTCCATACTGGTCCATACTGGTCCATACTGGTCCATACTGGTCCATACTAGTCCATACTGGTCCATACTGGTCCATACTGGTCCGTACTGGTCCATACTGTCCATACTGGTTTATACTGGTCCATACTGGTCCATACTGGTCCATACTGGTTTATACTGGTTTATACTGGTTTATACTGGTTTATACTGGTCCATACTGGTCCATACTGGTTTATACTGGTCCATACTGGTGCAGGGGAGTCGGTGTCGGTGATCAAGCACACGGAGCCCGTCCCCGACCCTCGCGCCGTCAACCAGGACAAGAAGAACATGCTCTTCTCGGTGAGTGACGTCATCGGGGGCACCTGGGGACACCTGGGGACAGCTGGGGACAGCTGGGTGACGTCATCACCTGGGTGACGTCATCAACCTCACCTGTGTCACACCTGTGTGACATCAGCAGTGTCACCTGGGACACACCTGGGCACAGCTGGGGACACCTGGGGACACCTGGGCACACCTGGGGGCACCTGGGTGATGTCACCAGGGTCACCTGTGTCACTTGTGTCACACTTGGGCACACCTGGGGCACACCTGGGCGCACCTGGGCACACCTGGGGACAGCTGGGGACACCTGGGGGCACCTGGGCCACACCTGGGTGACGTCACCAGGGTCACCTGTGTCACACCTGTGTGATGTCATTGGTGTGTCTGTGTCACCTGTGTCACACCTGGGGCACACCTGGGGCACACCTGGGGGACACCTGGGCACACCTGGGCACACCTGGGGGCACCTGGGGCACACCTGGGTGACGTCATCACCTGGGTGACGTCACCAGGGTCACCTGTGTTACCTGTGTGACATCAGCAGTGTCACCTGTGTCACTTGTGTCACACCTGGGGCACACCTGGGGGCACCTGGGGACACCTGGGCACACCTGGGACACCTGGGCACACCTGGGTGATGTCATCACCTGGGTGACGTCACCAGGGTCACCTGTGTCACACCTGTGTGACGTCATTGGTGTGTCAGTGTCACACCTGTCTGTGCTCTTCTGGGTGAGTGACGTCATCGGGGGCACCTGGGCACACCTGGGACACACCGAGGTGACGTCATCACCTGTGTGACATCAGCAGTGTCACCTGTGTCACTTGTGTCACACCTGGGCACACCTGGGCACACCTGGGGACAGCTGGGACACACCTGGGTGACGTCATCACCTGGGTGACATCACCAGGGCCACCTGTGTTACCTGTGTGACATCAGCAGTGTCACCTGTGTCACTTGTGTCACACCTGGGGCACACCTGGGGCACACCTGGGCACACCTGGGCACACCTGGGCACACCTGGGGACACCTGGGACACACCTGGGACACACCTGGGGCACACCTGGGCACACCTGGGGCACACCTGGGGCACACCTGGGCACACCTGGGCACACCTGGGCACACCTGGGCACACCTGAGCACACCTGGGGCACACCTGGGCACACCTGGGCACACCTGGGCACACCTGGGCACACCTGGGGACACCTGGGACACACCTGGGGCACACCTGGGGCACACCTGGGCACACCTGGGGCACACCTGGGGGACACCTGGGCACACCTGGGGACACCTGGGGACACCTGGGGACAGCTGGGGACACCTGGGGCACATCTGGGTCACCTGTGTGACGTCACCTGGGTCAACTGTGTCACCGGGGTGACGTCACCTGGGTCACCTGGGTCACTTGTGTGATGTCATCATTGTCACCTGTCACCTGTGCTACCTGTGTTACCTGTGTGACGTCATCGGGGTCACCTGCGTGTGTCAGTGTCACACCTGTCAGTGCTCTTCTGGGCGAGTGACGTCATCATTGTCACCTGGGTGACGTCATCAACCTCGTCTGCCTGTCGTTGTCACCTGTGTCACCTGTGCGACATCACCTGCCTGACGTCATCAACCTCACCTGTGTGACGTCACCGTTGTCACCTGTGTGTCACCTGTGTCCGTCCTGTGTCACACCTGTCTGTGCTCTTCTCGGTGAGTGACCTCACCTGTGTCGCACCTGTGTTACCTGGATGACGTCATCAGTGTCACCTGTGTGATGTCGTCAGGGTCACCTGGGTCTCACCACCCAATTTTGGGTCCAAGAACCTCAAATTTTGAGGTCAAACCACCCAATTTTGGGTCTAAAAACCTCAAATTTTGGGTCTGAAAACCTCAAATTTTGAGGTCAAACCACCCAAATTTTCATCTAAAAAACTCCAATTTTGAGGTCCCACCACCCAAATTTTCTTCTAAAAAACTCCATTTTTGGGGTCCCACCACCCAAATTTTTGTCTAAAACCTCCAAATTTTGGGTCTGAGAACCCCAAATTTTGGATCCAAAACCCCCAAATTTTGAGGTCGAACCACCCAATTTTGGGTCTAAAAACCCCAAATTTTGAGGTCTCACCACCCCCATTTTGGGTCTAAAACCTCCAAATTTTGGGGTCAAACCACCCAATTTTGGGTCTGAAAACCTTAAATTTTGGATCCAAAAACCCCAAATTTCGAGGTCCCACCACCCAATTTTGGGTCTAAAACCTCCAAATTTGGGTCTGAGAACCTCAAATTCTGGAGTCCCACCACCCAATTTTGGGGTCCCACCACCCAATTTTGGGTCTGAAACCCTCAAATTTTGGAATCCAAGAACCCCAAATTTTGAGGTCTCACCACCCAATTTTTTTGTGTAAAAAACTCCATTTTTGGGGTACCACCACCCAAATTTTTGTCTAAAAACCTCAAATTTTGGAGTCCCACCACCCAATTTTGGGTCCAAGAACCTCAAATTTCGAGGTCCCACCACCCAATTTTGGGTCTAAAAACCCCCAAATTTTTGGTCTGAAAACCTCAAATTTTGAGGTCCCACCACCCAAATTTTCGTCTAAAAAACTCCATTTTTGGGTCTGAGAACCCCAAATTTGGGTCTAAAACCTTCAAATTTTGGGTCTGAAAACCCCAAATTTCGAGGTCCCACCACCCAATCTTGGGTCTAAAACCCCCCAAATTTTGGGGTCAATTTACTCATTTTGGAGTCCAAGAACCTCAAATTTTGGGTCTAAAAAAAATCAAATTTTGGAGTCCCACCACCCAATTTTGGGTCTAAAACCTCCAAATTTTGGGTCTAAAAACCCCAAATTTTGGAGTCCAAGAACCTAAATTTCGAGGTCCTACCACCCAATGTTGGGTCTGAAAAACTCAAATTTTGGAGTCCAAAAACCCCAAATTTTGGGGTCCCACCACCCAATTTTGGGTCCAAGAACCTCAAATTTTGGGGTCCCACCACCCAATTTTGGGTCTAAAAACCCCAAATTTTGAGGTCCCACCACCCAATTTTGGGTCTAAAACCTCCAAATTTTGGGTCTGAGAACCCCAAATTTTGGATCCAAAACCCCCAAATTTCGAGGTCGAACCACCCAATTTTGGGTCTAAAAACCCCAAATTTTGAGGTCTCACCACCCGATTTTGGGTCTAAAACCTCAAATTTTGGGGTCCCACCACCCCATTTTGGGTCTAAAACCTCCAAATTTTGGGGTCAAACCACCCAATTTTGGGTCTGAAAACCTTAAATTTTGGATCCAAAACCCCCAAATTTCGAGGTCCCACCACCCAATTTTGGGGCTAAAACCTCCAAATTTGGGTCTGAGAACCTCAAATTCTGGAGTCCCACCACCCAATTTTGGGGTCCCACCACCCAATTTTGGGTCTGAAACCCTCAAATTTTGGAATCCAAGAACCCCAAATTTTGAGGTCTCACCACCCAATTTTTTTGTGTAAAAAACTCCATTTTTGGGGTACCACCACCCAAATTTTTGTCTAAAAACCTCAAATTTTGGAGTCCCACCACCCAATTTTGGGTCCAAGAACCTCAAATTTCGAGGTCCCACCACCCAATTTTGGGTCTAAAAACCCCCAAATTTTTGGTCTGAAAACCTCAAATTTTGAGGTCCCACCACCCAAATTTTCGTCTAAAAAACTCCATTTTTGGGTCTGAGAACCCCAAATTTGGGTCTAAAACCTTCAAATTTTGGGTCTGAAAACCCCAAATTTCGAGGTCCCACCACCCAATCTTGGGTCTAAAACCCCCAAATTTTGGGGTCAATTTACTCATTTTGGAGTCCAAGAACCTCAAATTTTGGGTCTAAAAAAAATCAAATTTTGGGGTCCCACCACCCAATTTTGGGTCTAAAAACCTCAAATTTTGGGTCTGAGAACCCCAAATTTTGGATCCAAAAACCCCAAATTTTGAGGTCCCACCACCCAATTTTTCCTCCAAAATCCCCAAATTTTGGTCTCAAACCACCCAATTTTGGGTCTAAAACCCTCAAATTTTGGGTCTGAGAACCCCAAATTTTGGATCCAAAAACCCCAAAATTTTGAGGTCCCACCACCCAATTTTGGGTCTGAAAACCTCAAATTTTGGGGTCAAACCACCCAATTTTGGGTCTAAAACCTCCAAATTTTGGGTCTGAGAACCCCAAATTTTGGATCCAAAAACCTCAAATTTTGAGGTCCCACCACCCAATTTTGGGTCTAAAACCCTCAAATTTTGGGTTTGAGAACCTCAAATTTTGGGGTCCCACCACCCAATTTTGGGTCTAAAACCCTCAAATTTTGGGGTCTAAAACCCTCAAATTTTGGGGTCCCACCACATTTGGGGTCTAAAAACCTCAAATTTTGGGTCTAAAACCCTCAAATTTTGGGGTCCCACCACCCAAATTTTGGGTGCAAGAACCTCAAATTTTGAGGTCAAACCACCCAATTTTGGGGTCCCACCACCCAATTTTGGGTCTAAAACCTCCAAATTTTGGGTCTGAGAACCCCAAATTTTGGAACCAAAAACCCCAAATTTCGAGGTCCCACCACCCAAATTTTGGGTCCAAGAACCTCAAATTTTGAGGTCAAACCACCCAATTTTGGGGTCCCACCACCCAATTTTGGGTCTGAGAACCCCAAAATTTGGATCCAGAAACCCCAAATTTCGAGGTCCCACCACCCAATTTGGGTCTGAAAACCCCAAATTTTGAGCCCAAGAACCTCAAATTTTGAGGTCCCACCACCCAATTTTTCGTCTAAAAACTCCATTTTTGGGGTCCCACCACCCAATTTTTGGGTCCCACCACATTTTGGGTCTGAAAAACTCAAATTTTGAGTCCAAAAACTCAAATTTTGAGGTCCCACCACCCAAATTTTTGAGGTCCCACCACCCCCCAAAACCCCCCTTTTTTTTCACCCCCCAAAAAGGGCACCAACATCGGCGCCGGCAAAGCCGTCGGCATCGTGGTGGCCACCGGCGTCAACACGGAGATCGGCAAGATCCGCGACGAGATGGCGGCCACCGAGCAGGACCCCCCCAAAATCGGCCTCGAAATTTTTGGGTTCCAACCACCCGATTTTGGGTCTGAAAGCCCCGAATTTTGGGGCCAATTCGCTCATTTTTGGGTCCAAAAAAATCCAAATTTTGAGGTCCCACCACTCAATTTTTCATCCAAAATCCCCAAAATTTAGCCTCAAACCACCCATTTTTGGGTCTAAAAACCTCAAATTTTGCGTCTGAGAACCCCAAATTTTGGATCCAAAAACCCCAAATTTCGAGGTCGAACCACCCAATTTTGGGTCTGAGAACCCCAAATTTTGGATCCAAAAACCCCAAATTTTGAGGTCCCACCACCCAATTTTGGGTCTAAAACCCTCAAATTTTGGGTCTGAAAACCTCAAATTTTCGGTCCAAGAACCTCAAATTTCGAGGTCCCACCACCCAAATTTTCGTCTAAAAATCTCAAATTTTGGGTCCAAGAACCTCAACATTTTGAGGTCCCACCACCCAATTTTGAGGTCCCACCACCCAATTTTGGGTCTGAAAAACTCAAATTTTGAGTCCAAGAACCTCAAATTTTGGGGTCCCACCACCCAATTTTGAGGTCCCACCACCCCAAAAATCACCTTTTCTTCACCCCCAAAGGGCACCAACATCGGCGCCGGCAAAGCCGTCGGCATCGTGGTGGCCACCGGCGTCAACACGGAGATCGGCAAGATCCGCGACGAGATGGCGGCCACCGAGCAGGACAAGACGCCGCTGCAGCAGAAGCTGGACGAGTTCGGCGAGCAGCTCTCCAAGGTCATCTCGCTCATCTGCGTCGCCGTCTGGGCCATCAACATCGGCCACTTCAACGACCCCGTCCACGGCGGCTCCTGGATCCGCGGCGCCATCTACTACTTCAAGATCGCCGTCGCCCTGGCCGTGGCCGCCATCCCTGAAGGTCCGTGGTGGGGTCTGGAGAAGGTTCATGGTCTTTTATGGACCGTTCATGGTCATTTGTGGACCATTCGTGGTCATTCGTGGGGTTCTGGAGAAGGTTCGTGGTCGTTTATGGGGTT
Source organism: Phylloscopus trochilus trochilus (assembly GCA_016584745.2). Taxonomy (NCBI): domain Eukaryota; kingdom Metazoa; phylum Chordata; class Aves; order Passeriformes; family Phylloscopidae; genus Phylloscopus; species Phylloscopus trochilus. The sequence continues at coordinate 65,532 of WQNJ02000351.1, read as the reverse complement.
TTGGAGAAGGTTCGAGGTCATTTGTGGACCATTCGTGGTTGGTTATGAAGTTCTGGAGAAGGTTTGAGGTGGTTTGTGGACCATTCGTGGTCGTTTATGGACCATTTATGGTCATTTGTGGGGTCCTGGAGAAGGTTCATGCTCCTTTATGGACCATTCATGGTCGGTTGTGGACCATTCGTGGTCGGTGGTGGGTTCTGGAGAAGGTTCGAGGTCATTTGTTGACCATTCGTGGTCAGTTATGGACCATTCATGGTCATTTGTGGACCATTCGTGGTCATTTGTGGGGTTCTGGAGAAGGTTCGTGGTCGTTTATGGGGTTTTGGAGAAGGTTTGAGGTCATTTGTGGACCATTCGTGGTCGGTTGTGGGGTTTTGGAGAAGGTTCGAGGTCTTTTATGGACCATTCGTGGTCATCTATGGGGTTCTGGAGAAGGTTCGTGGTCGTTTATGGGGTTTTGGAGAAGGTTCGAGGTCTTTTATGGACCATTCATGGTCGGTTATGAAGTTCTGGAGAAGGTTTGAGGTGGTTTGTGGACCATTCGTGGTCGGTTATGGGGTTCTGGAGAAGATTCGTGGTCTTTTATGGACCATTCATGGTCACTTGTGGGGTCTTGGAGAAGGTTTGGGGTCATTTGTGGAGTTCTGGAGAAGGTTTGAGGTCTTTTATGGACCATTCGTGGTCGGTTTTGGATCGTTTATGGTCATTTGTGGGGTTTTGGAGAAGGTTTGAGGTCATTCATGGACCATTCATGGTCGGTTATGAAGTTCTGGAGAAGGTTCGAGGTGGTTTGTGGACCATTCGTGGTCGGTTATGGGGTTCTGGAGAAGGTTCGAGGTCTTTTATGGACCATTCGTGGTCATTCATGGACCATTTGTGGTCATCTATGGGGTTCTGGAGAAGGTTCGTGGTTGTTTATGGGGTTCTGGAGAAGGTTCGAGGTCTTTTATGGACCATTTGTGGTCAGTTGTGAAGTTCTGGAGAAGGTTCGAGGTGGTTTGTGGACCATTCGTGGTCGGTTATGGGGTTTTGGAGAAGGTTTGTGGTCATTCATGGACCATTCGTGGTCGGTTATGAGGTTCTGGAGAAGGTTCCGGGTGGTTTGTGGATCATTTGTGGTCACTTGTGCGGTTCTGGAGAAGGTTTGAGGTCTTTTATGGACCACTCATGGTCATTCATGGACCATTCGTGGTCATCTATGGGGTTTTGGAGAAGGTTCTTGGTCCTTTATGGACAATTCATGGTCAGTTATGGGGTTCTGGAGAAGGTTTGAGGTAATTTATGGACCATTCGTGGTCTGGGGTGGGTTCTGGAGAAGGTTGGGGGTGGTTTGTGGACCATTTGTGGTCGGTTATGAAGTTCTGGAGAAGGTTCGTGGTCTTTTATGGACCATTCATGGTCATTCATGGACCATTCGTGGTCATTTATGGGGTTCTGGAGAAGGTTCGAGGTCATTTATGGACCATTCGTGGTCATTTGTGGACCATTCGTGGTCATCTATGAGGTTCTGGAGAAGGTTCGAGGTCATTCGTGGACCATTCGTGGTCGATTATGGGGTCCTGGAGAAGGTTCGAGGTCTTTTATGGACCATTTGTGGTCAGTTGTGAAGTTCTGGAGAAGGTTCGAGGTGGTTTGTAGACCATTCATGGTCACTTGTGGGGTTCTGGAGAAGGTTCTTGGTCATTTGTGGACCATTCATGGTCATTTATGGACCTTCTGCTCTCCCTCCTCGCTCACCACACCCTGAGTGACCTCCCCGGTTGTCTTCTCCAGGTCTCCCGGCCGTCATCACCACCTGCCTGGCGCTGGGGACGCGGCGCATGGCCAAGAAGAACGCCATTGTCCGCAGCCTGCCCTCGGTGGAGACCCTGGGCTGCACCTCGGTCATCTGCTCCGACAAGACCGGCACGCTGACCACCAACCAGATGTCCGTCTGCAAGGTGGGACCTCCAGGAACCTCGGAGTTCCTCCAGGAACCTCAAAATGTTCCATGGAGAACCCAAAATTTCTTCTGGAGAACATCAAAGTTCTTCCAGGAACCTCGAAATTTCCATGGAGAACCCAAAATTCTTCATGGAGAACCCAAAAATTCCATGGAGAACCCAAAATTTCTTCTGGAGAACCCAAAACTTCTCCAGGAACCTCGAAATTTCCATGGAGAACCCAAAATTTCTTCTGGAGAACCTCAAAGTTCCTCCAGGAACCTCAAAATGTTCCATGGAGAACCTCAAAATGTTCCATGGAGAACCCAAAAATTCCATGGAGAACCCAAAACTTCTCCAGGAACCTCGAAAGTTCCATGGAGAACCCAAAATTTCTTCTGGAGAACCCAAAACTTCTCCAAAAACCTCAAAATTTCCATGGAGAATCCAAAACTTCTCCAGGAACCTCGAAATTTCCATGGAGAACCCAGAATGTTCCATGGAGAACCCAAAAGTTCTTCTGGAGAACCCAAAGTTCCTCCAGGAACCTCAAAGTTCTCCATGGAGAACCCAAAATTCCACCAAGAACTTCAAAATTTTCCATGGAGAACCTCAGAATGTTCCTTGGAGAACCCAAAAGTTCTTCTGGAGAACCTCAAAGTTCCTCCAGGAGAACCTCCCAGAAGGTCCCTGAAGGTCCTCCTTCCCCCCCCAGATGTTCATCATGGACAAGGTGGAGGGCGACGTCTGCTCCCTGAGCGAGTTCTCCATCACCGGCTCCACCTACGCCCCCGAGGGAGAAGTGTGAGTGGTGGGATGTCCTCAGGGGTCACCCCGGGGACCTCCAGAGCCCCAGAACCTCCTGAGATGTCCTCAAAACCTCCTGAGATCTCCTCAAAACCTCCTGAGATGTCCCCAGACCTTCTCAGGTGTCCTCAAAACCTCCTGAGATCTCCTCAAAACCTCCTGAGATCTCCTCAAAACCTCCTGAGATGTCCTCAAACCTTCTCAGGTGTCCCCAGACCTTCTCAGGTGTCCTCAAAACCTTCTCAGGTGTCCTCAAAACCTTCTCAGATGTCCTCAAAACCTTCTCAGATGTCCTCAAAACCTTCTCAGGTGTCCCCAAAACCCCCTGAGATGTCCTCAAACCTTCTCAGATCTTCTTAAAACCTCCTGAGATGTCCCCAGAACCTTCTCAGGTGTCCCCAAAACCTCCTGAGATGTCCCCAGAACCTCCTCAGGTGTCCCCAGACCTTCTCAGGTGTCCCCAGACCTACTCAGGTGTCCCCAAAACCTCCTGAGATGTCCTCAAAACCTTCTCAGGTGTCCCCAGACCTTCTCAGATCTCCTCAAAACCTCCTGAGATGTCCTCAAAACCTCCTGAGATGTCATCAAACCTTCTCGGGTGTCCCCAGACCTTCTCAGGTGTCCTCAAAACCTCCTCAGGTGTCCCCAGAACCTTCTCAGGTGTCCTCAAAACCTCCTGAGATGTCCTCAAAACCTCCTGAGATGTCCTCAAAACCTCCTGAGATGTCCCCAGAACCTTCTCAGGTGTCCTCAAAACCTCCTGAGATCTCCTCAAAACCTCCTGAGATGTCCTCAAAACCTCCTCAGATGTCCCCAGAACCTCCTCAGGTGTCCTCAAAACCTCCTGAGATGTCCCCAGACCTTCTCAGGTGTCCCCAGAACCTTCTCAGGTGTCCCCAGAACCTTCTCAGGTGTCCCCAAAACCTCCTGAGATCTCCTCAAAACCTCCTGAGATGTCCCCAGAACCTTCTCAGCTGTCCTCAAAACCTCCTCAGATGTCCCCAGAACCTTCTCAGGTGTCCTCAAAACCTCCTGAGATGTCCCCAGAACCTTCTCAGGTGTCCCCAAAACCTTCTCAGATGTCCCCAAAACCTCCTGAGATGTCCTCAAAACCTCCTGAGATGTCCTTAAACCTTCTCAGGTGTCCTCAAAACCTCCTGAGATGTCCTCAAAACCTCCTGAGATGTCCTCAAACCTTCTCAGGTGTCCCCAGAACCTTCTCAGGTGTCCTCAAAACCTCCTGAGATGTCCCCAGACCTTCTCAGATGTCCTCAAAACCTCCTGAGATGTCCTCAAAACCTTCTCAGGTGTCCCCAGACCTTCTCAGGTGTCCTCAAAACCTTCTCAGGTGTCCCCAGACCTTCTCAGGTGTCCTCAAAACCTCCTGAGATGTCCTCATAACCTTCTCAGGTGTCCCCAGAACCTTCTCAGGTGTCCTCAAAACCTGATGTCCCCAGAACCTCCTGAGATGTCCCCAGAACCTCTTCAGAGGTCCCCCCCCTGGTGTCCCCGTGACCCTGATGACCTCAATGTCCACCCTGACCCCAATGTCCACCTCGATGTCCACCCTGATGTTCTCCTGATGTTCTCCTGACCTCCATGTCCACCTTGATGTCCACCTCGATGTCCACCTGATGTTCTCCTGACCTCAATGTCCACCTGATGTCCTCATGTCCTTCTGACTACCATGTCCCTGATGTCCACCTCGATGTGCACCTCGATGTTCTCCTGATGTTCTCCTGATGTTCTCCTGACCTCCATGTCCCTGATGTCCACCTCGATGTCCACCTGATGTCCACCTGATGTTCTCCTGATGTTCTCTTGATGTTCTCCTGACCCCAATGTCCACCTGATGTCCACCTTGATGTCCACCTGATGTCCACCTTGATGTCCACCTGATGTCCACCTTGATGTCTACCTGATGTTCTCCTGACCTCCATGTTCACCTGATGTCGACCTGATGTTCTCCTGATGTTCTCCTGATGTTCTCCTGATGTTCTCCTGACGTTCTCCTGATGTTCTCCTGACCTCCATGTCCACCTGATGTCCACCTTGATGTCCATCTGACGTTCTCCTGATGTTCTCCTGATGTTCTCCTGACCTCCATGTCCACCTGATGTCCACCTGATGTTCTCCTGATGTTCTCCTGATGTTCTCCTGACCTCCATGTCCACCTGATGTTCTCCTGATGTTCTCCTGATGTTCTCCTGATGTTCTCCTGACCCCAATGTCCACCTGATGTTCTCCTGACCTCCATGTCCCTGATGTCCACCTTGATGTCTACCTTGATGTCCACCTGATGTTCTCCTGATGTTCTCCTGATGTTCTCCTGATGTCCACCCTGCTGTCCCCCCAGGCTGAAGCAGGACCGGCCGGTCAAGGCTGGCCAGTACGATGGGCTGGTGGAGTTGGCCACCATCTGCGCCCTCTGCAACGACTCCTCGCTGGACTACAACGAGGTGACCGCGTCCCACCACCCCGGACCTTCTCAAATCCACGTCCCACCACCCCGGACCTTCTCAAATCCATGTCCCACCACCCCAAATCTTCTCAAGTCCGTGTCCCACCACCCAAATTGAGGTCCCACCACCCCAAACCTTCTGAAATCTCTGTCCCACCACCCCATGACCACGTCCCACTACCCCAAACCTTCTCAACCTCCTGTCCCACCACCCTGGACCTTCTCAACCTCCTGTCCCACCACCCTGGACCTTCTCAAATTTACATCCCACCACCCTGGACCTTCTCAAGACCTTGTCCCACCATCCCAAACCTTCTCAACCCCACGTCCCACCACCCCAAACCTTCTCAACCTCCTGTCCCACCACCCCCTGACCACGTCCCACCTGTGTCCCACCACCTCAAACCTTCTCAAGTCCCTGTCCCACCACCCAAACCAAGGTCCCACCACCCCAGACCTTCTCAAGACCTTGTCCCACCAACCTGGACCTTCTCAACCTCCTGTCCCACCACCCTGGACCTTCTCAAATCTCTGTCCCACCACTCAAATCTGAGGTCCCACCACCCCAAACCTTCTCAACCTCTTGTCCCACCACCCTGGACCTTCTCAAGTCCATCTCCCACCACCCCATGACCACATCCCACCACCCTGGACCTTCTCAAATCCGTGTCCCACCACCCCCTGACCACGTCCCACCTGTGTCCCACCACCTCAAACCTTCTCAACCCCTTGTCCCACCACCCTGGACCTTCTCAAGTCCATCTCCCACCACCCCATGACCATGTCCCACCACCCCGGACCTTCTCAACCTCCTGTCCCACCACCCCGGACCTTCTCCCACCACCCCTGGTGACCCCGGGTTGTCCCCTCCCAGGCCAAGGGGGTCTATGAGAAGGTGGGTGAGGCCACCGAGACGGCGCTGACCTGCCTGGTGGAGAAGATGAACGTCTTCAACACCGACGTGCGCAGCCTCAGCAAGGTGGAGCGGGCCAACGCCTGCAACGCCGTGAGTGCCACCACGGGACACCTGGGACATCTTCTGGGGGGTCATCTTCTGGGGACATCTTCTGGGGGGTCATCTTCTGGGGCATCTTCTGGGGAACCTGGGACATCTCCTGGGGGGGACACCTGGGACATCTCCTGGGGACACCTGGGACATCTTCTGGGGAACCTGGGACATCTCCTGGGGGGGACACCTGGGACATCTCCTGGGGACACCTGGGACATCTTCTGGGGAACCTGGGACATCTCCTGGGGGGCACCTGGGTCATCTCCTGGGTCACCTGGGTCATCTTCTGGGCCACCTGTCCCACCTGTCCCACCTGTCCCACGTGTCCCCCGTGTCCCCAGGTGATCAAGCAGCTGATGAAGAAGGAGTTCACGCTGGAGTTCTCCAGGGACCGCAAGTCCATGTCGGTCTTCTGCTCGCCGGCCAAGGCCTCGCGCGCCGCCGTGGGCAACAAGATGTTCGTCAAGGTGAGGTCACCTGAGGGGGTCATCTCCTGGAGAACCTGGGCCACCACACCTGAGCACGTCCAACCACCCCAAACCTTCTCCAATCCCTGTCCCACCACCCCCTGACCACGTCCCACCACATCATGGTCATGTCCCACCACCCCAAACCTTCTCAAGTCCATGTCCCACCACCCCATGATCAAGTCCCACCACCCCAAACCTTCTCAAGTCCACATCCCACCATCCCCTGACCACATCCCACCACCCCAAACCTTCTCAACCTCCTGTCCCACCACCCAAAACCTTCTCCACCCTCTGGTCCCACCACCCAAAACCTTCTCAAGACCATGTCCGACCACCCAAATCTGAGGTCCCACCACCCAAAAATGAGATCCCACCACCCCAAACCTTCTCAAGTTCATGTCCCACCACCCAAAACCTTCTAAAGACCATGTCCAACCACCCCAAGTCCACGCCCCATCACTCATGACCACGTCCCACCACCCCAAACCTTCTCAACCTCCTGTCCCACCACCACAAACCTTCTCAAGACCACGTCCCACCACCCAAACCTGAGGTCCCACCACCCAAAAATGAGATCCCACCACCCCAAACCTTCTCACATCTGTGTCCCACCACCCCATGACCACGTCCCACCACCCCAAACCTTCTCAACCTCCTGTCCCACCACCCCAAACCTTCTCCACCCCCTGGTCCTACCACCCCAAACCTTCTCAAGTCCACATCCCACAACTCCATGATCAAGTCCCACCACCCCAGACCTTCTCAACCCCCATCCCACCACCCCATGACCACGTCCAACCACCCCAAGCCCACTCCCATCACTCAAGTCCATGTCCCACCACCCCATGATCAAGTCCCACCACCCCAGACCTTCTCAACCCCTGTCCCACCACCCCATGGCCACGTCCCACCACCCCAAACCTTCTCAAGTCCATGTCCCACCACCCCATGATCAAGTCCCACCTCAGACCTTCTCAAGTCCCTGTCCCACCACCCCAAACCTTCTCAAGTCCACGTCCCACCACCCAAATCTGAGGTCCCACCACCCAAAAATGAGATCCCACCACCCCAAACCTTCTCAAGTTCATGTCCCACCACCCCATGATCAAGTCCCACCACCCCAAACCTTCTCCACTCCCCATCCCACCACCCCAAACCTTCTCCACCCTCTGGTCCCACCACCCCAAACCTTCTCTTCTTCTCCTGTCCCACCCCACCCCAGGGTGCCCCCGAGGGCGTCATCGACCGCTGCAACTACGTCCGGGTGGGGACCACCCGTGTCCCGCTGACGCCGGCGGTCAAGGAGAAGATCCAGAGCGTCATCAAGGAGTGGGGGACGGGCAGGGACACCCTGCGCTGCCTGGCCCTGGCCACCCGCGACACCCCGCCCAAGAAGGAGGAGATGGCCCTGGAGGACTCCTCCAAGTTCGCCGAGTATGAGGTGGGTTGGTCCACCCCGGGGTGGTGGGACCTCATTTTGGGTGGTGGGACCTCATTTTGGGTGGTGGGACAGGGATTTGAGAAGGTTTTGGGTGGTGGGAACGTGGATTTGAGAAGGTTTGGGGTGGTGGGACCTCATTTTGGGTGGTGGGACGTGGATTTGAGAAGGTCCAGGGTGGTGGGACCTTGGGTTTGGTGGTGGGACCTCAGATTTGGTGGTGGGACGTGGATTTGAGAAAGTTTTGGGTGGTGGGATCTCATTTTGGGTGGTGGGAACGTGGATTTGAGAAGGTTTTGGGTGGTGGGATCTCATTTTGGGTGGTGGGAACGTGGATTTGAGAAGGTTTGGGGTGGTGGGACCTCATTTTGGGTGGTGGGACATGGTCTTGAGAAGGTTTGGGGTGGTGGGACCTTGGGTTTGGGTGGTGGGATGTGGATTTGAGAAGGTTTGGGGTGGTGGGACCTCATTTTGGGTGGTGGGAACGTGGATTTGAGAAGGTCCAGGGTGGTGGGACCTCGGGTTTGGGGTGGTGGGACATGGTCTTGAGAAGGTTTGAGGTGGTGGGATGTGGTCACAGGGTGGTGGGACATGAACTTGAGAAGGTTTGGGGTGGTGGGATCTCATTTTGGGTGGTGGGAACGTGGATTTGAGAAGGTCTGGGGTGGTGGGACCTCGGGTTTGGTGGTGGGACTTGGGGTTTGGGGTGGTGGGACAGGGATTTGAGAAGGTTTGGGGTGGTGGGACCTCATTTTGGGTGGTGGGACCTCAGATTTGGGTGGTGGGACGTGGATTTGAGAAGGTTTGGGGTGGTGAGACCTCGGGTTTGGGGTGGTGGGACATGGTCTTGAGAAGGTTTTGGGTGGTGGGACCTCATTTTGGGTGGTGGGAACGTGGATTTGAGAAGGTTTGGGGTGGTGGGACAAGAGGTTGAGAAGGTTTGGGGTGGTGGGACCTTGGGTTTGGGTGGTGGGACATCGTCTTGAGAAGGTTTGAGGTGGTGGGACATGGTCATGGGGTGGTGGGACAGAGATTTGAGAAGGCTTGGGGTGGTGGGACATGGTCATGGGGTGGTTGGATGTGGTCATGGGGTGGTGGGACATCGTTTTGAGAAGGTTTGGGGTGGTGGGACCTCAGATTTAAGTGGTGGGATCTCCAAAATCCCATTTTTTTGGGTTCCTGGACCTCCATGACCTCCAGAAGTTGGAGTTCTTGGGTTCCTTCTTCTCCATGACCTCCAAACCACCAACTTTTGTATCTCCTGGTCCTCCATGACCTCCAAAGCTCCAATTTTTGGGGTTCCTTGACCTCCAAAGTCTCATTTTTGGATCTCCTGGACCTCCATGACCTCCAAAAGTTGGAGGTTTTGGGTTCCTCCTCATCCACGACCTCCAAAACCCCAACTTTTGGAGTTCCTTGCCCTCCAAACCCAAATTTTTTGGGTTTTTTCTCCTCCATGACCTCCAAACCTCCAATTTTTTGATCTCCTGCTCCTCTGTGACCTCCAAACCTCCAACTTCTTGTGTTCTTGGTCCTCCACGACCTCCAAAAGTTGGAGTTTTTGGGTTCCTTCTTCTCCACGACCTCCAAACCACCAACTTTTGGATCTCCTGGTCGTCTGGGACCTCCAAACCCCCAATTTTTGAAGTTCCTTGACCTCCAAACCTCCAACTTTTGGATCTCCTGGTCCTCCACGACCTCCAAACCCCAATTTTTGGATCTCCTGGTCCTCCATGACCTCCAAACCCCAATTTTTTTGGGTTCCTTCTTCTCCACAACCTCCAAACCTCCAACTTTTGGATCTCCTGGTCCTCCATGACCTCCAAACCCCAATTTTTGGATCTCCTGGTTCTCCATGACCTCCAAAAGTTGGAGTTCTTGGGTTCCTTCTCCTCCATGACCTCCAAACCACCAACTTTTGGATCTCCTGGTCCTCCACGACCTCCAAAATTCCAATTTCTTGGGTTCCTTCTTCTCCATGACCTCCAGACCTCCAACTTTTGGATCTCCTGGTTCTCCTTGACCTCCAAACCCCAACTTTTGGAGTTCCTTGACCTCCAAACCTCCAACTTTTGGATCTCCTGGTCCTCCATGACCTCCAAAACTTGGAGTTCTTGGGTTCCTTCTTCTCCATGACCTCCAAAATCCCAATTTTTTGGGTTCCTTGACCTCCAAACCACCAACTTTTGGATCTCCTGGTTCTCCACGACCTCCAAAACCCCAATTTTTGGAGTTCCTTGACCTCCAAAACTCCAATTTTTTTGGGTTCCTTCTCCTCCACCTTCTCAACCTTCTCCACCTTCTCCACCCCACCCCACCCCAGACGGACCTGACCTTCGTGGGCTGCGTGGGCATGCTGGACCCTCCCCGCAAGGAGGTGATGGGCTCCACCCACCCCTGCCTTGACCTCCAAAGCCCCAAATTTTTGGGTTCCTGGTCCTCCATGATCTCCAAAAGTCCAATTTGTGGATCTCCTGGTCCTCTGTGACCTCCAAACTTCATTTTTTGGGGGTCCCTTCTTCTCCACGACCTCCAAAAGTTGGAGATTTGGGTTCCTGGTTCTCCATGATCTCCAAACCTCCAACTTTTGGATCTCCTGGTCCTCCACGACCTCCAAACCCCAATTTTTGGGTTCCTGGTCCTCCACGACCTCCAAACCCCAATTTTTGGGTTCCTGGTCCTCCTTGACCTCCAAAACCCCAATTTTTGGATTCCTGGTCCTCCATGATCTCCAAAAGTTGGAGTTCTTGGGTTCCTTCTTCTCCATGACCTCCAAACCTCCAACTTTTGGATCTCCTGGACCTCCATGACCTCCAGAATTTGGAGTTCTTGGGTTCCTTCTTCTCCACGACCTCCAAACCTCCAATTTTTTGATCTCCTGGTCCTTCTTGACCTTCAAACCTCCAATTTTTGGGGTTCCTTGACCTCCAAACCCAAATTTCTTTGGGTTCCTTCTCCTCCATGACCTCCAAACCTCCAACTTTTGGATCTCCTGGTCCTCCATGACCTCCAAAGTCCCATTTTTGGGTTCCTTCTTCTCCATGACCTTCAAACCCCAATTTTTGTATCTCCTGGTCCTCCATGACCTCCAAAGCTCCAATTTTTGGGGTTCCTTGACCTCCAAAGTCTCATTTTTGGATCTCCTGGACCTCCATGACCTCCGAAAGTTGGAGGTTTTGGGTTCCTTCTCCTCCACGACCTCCGAAACCCCAACTTTAGGATCTCCTGGTCCTCCACGACCTCCAAAGTCCCATTTTTGGGTTCCTGGTCCTCCACGACCTCCAAAACCCCAAATTTTTGGGTTCCTGCTCCTCCACGACCTCCAAACCCCAATTTTTGGATCTCCTGGACCTCCATGACCCCAAAAGTTGGAGTTCTTGGGTTCCTCCTCATCCACGACCTCCAAAACCCCAATTTTTGAAGTTCCTTGACCTCCAAACCCAAATTTTTTGGATCTCCTGGACCTCCATGACCTCCAATAGTTGGAGTTCTTGGGTTCCTTCTTCTCCACGACCTCCAAACCTCCAACTTTTGGATCTCCTGGTCATCTGCGACCTCCAAAACCCCAATTTTTGAAGTTCCTTGACCTCCAAACCTCCATTTTTTTTGGTTCCTTCTTCTCCAACCTTCTCCTCACCTTCTCAACCTCTTCTCCACCACCTTCTCCACCCCACCCCAGACGGACCTGACCTTCGTGGGCTGCGTGGGCATGCTGGACCCTCCCCGCAAGGAGGTGATGACCCCTGCCTTGACCTCCAAAGCCCCAAATTTTTGGGTTCCTGGTCCTCCATGACCTCCAAACCCAAATTTTTTGGATCTCCTGGTCCTCTGTGACCTCCAAACTTCATTTTTTGGGGGTCCCTTCTTCTCCACGACCTCCAAAAGTTGGAGATTTGGGTTCCTGGTCCTCCATGACCTCCAAAACCCCAAATTTTTGGGTTCCTTCTCCTCCATGACCTCCAAACCTCCAACTTTTGGATCTCCTGGACCTCCATGACCTCCAAAATCCCAAATTTTTGGGTTCCTTCTCCTCCACGACCTCCAAAGTCTCATTTTTGGATCTCCTGGACCTCCATGACCTCCAAAGTCCCATTTTTGGGTTCCTGGTCCTCCATGACCTCCAAACCCCCACTTTTTGTGGTTCCTTCTCCTCCATGATCTCCAGACCTCCAACTTTTGGATCTCCTGGTCCTTCTTGACCTTCAAACCTCCAATTTTTGGAGTTCCTTGACCTCCAAGCCCAAATTTTTTTGGATCTTCTGGTCCTCCATGACCTCCAAAAGTTGGAGTTCTTGGGTTCCTTCTTCTCCATGACCTCCAAACCCCCAATTTTTGGAGTTCCTTGACCTCCAAACCCCCAATTTTTGGGTTCCTTCTCCTCCACGACCTCCAAAACCCCAATTTCTGGATCTCCTGGACCTCCATGACCTCCAAAACTTGGAGTTCTTGGGTTCCTTCTTCTCCATGACCTCCAAAACCCCAATTTCTGGAGTTCCTTGACCTCCAAACCTCCAATTTTTTTGGTTCCTTCTCCTCCAACCTTCTCCTCACCTTCTCCTCCACGTGTCCCACCCCACCCCAGACGGACCTGACCTTCGTGGGCTGCGTGGGCATGCTGGACCCTCCCCGCAAGGAGGTGATGGGCTCCACCCACCCCTGCCTTGACCTCCAAAGCCCCAAATTTTTGGGTTCCTGGTCCTCCATGACCTCCAAACCTCCAATTTTTGGATCTCCTGGTCCTCCATGACCTCCAAAAGTTGGAGTTCTTGGGTTCCTTCTTCTCCATGACCTCCAAACCCCCAACTTTTGGATCTCCTGGTTCTCCTGACCTCCAAAGTCCCATTTTTGGGTTCCTGGTCCTCCATGACCTCCAAAACCCCAATTTTTGGAGTTCCTTGACCTCCAAACCCCAATTTCTTTGGGTTCCTTCTCCTCCACAACCTCCAAACCCCAACTTTTGGATCTCCTGCTCCTCTGTGACCTCCAAAGTCCCATTTTTGGGTTCCTGGTCCTCCATGACCTCCAAAACTCCAACTTGTGGATCTCCTGGTCCTCTGTGACCTCCAAACCTCCATTTTTTGGGGGTTCCTTCTTCTCCACGACCTCCAAAAGTTGGAGATTTGGGTTTCTTCTTCTCCATGACCTCCAAACCCCAATTTTTTGGGTTCCTTGCCCTCCAAATCCCCAACTTTTGGATCTCCTGGACCTCCATGACCTCCAAAACTTGGAGTTCTTGGGTTCCTTCTTCTCCATGACCTCCAAAGTCTCATTTTTGGATCTCCTGGACCTCCATGACCTCCAAAAGTTGGAGTTCTTGGGTTCCTTCTCCTCCACAACCTCCAAACCCCAACTTTTGGATCTCCTGCTCCTCTGTGACCTCCAAAGTCCCATTTTTGCGTTCCTGGTCCTCCATGACCTCCAAACCCCACTTTTTGGGGTTCCTTCTCCGTGACCTCCAGACCTCCAACTTTTGGATCTCCTGGTCGTCTGGGACCTCCAAACCCCAATTTTTGGAGTTCCTTGACCTCCAAACCCAAATTTTTTGGATCTCCTGGTCCTCCACGACCTCCAAACCCCAATTTTTGGGTTCCTGGTCCTCCTTGACCTCCAAAACCCCAATTTTTGGAGTTCCTTGACCTCCAAACCCCCAATTTTTTGGGTTCCTTTTCCTCCAATCTTCTCCTCCACCTTCTCAACCTCTTCTCCACCTTCTCCACCCCACCCCACCCCAGACGGACCTGACCTTCGTGGGCTGCGTGGGCATGCTGGACCCTCCCCGCAAGGAGGTGATGGGCTCCACCCACCCCTGCCTTGACCTCCAAAGCCCCAAATTTTTGGGTTCCTGGTCCTCCATGACCTCCAGAACTCCAACTTGTGGATCTCCTGGTCCTCTGTGACCTCCAAACCTCCAATTTTTTTGGGGTTCCTTCTTCTCCACGACCTCCAAAAGTTGGAGATTTGGGTTCCTGGTTCTCCATGACCTCCAAAACCCCAATTTTTGGGTTCCTTCTCTTCCATGATCTCCCAAACCCCAACTTTTGGATCTCCTGGACCTCCATGACCTCCAAAAGTTGGAGTTCTTGGGTTCCTTCTTCTCCATGACCTCCAAACCCCAACTTTTGGATCTCCTGCTCCTCCACGACCTCCAAAACCTCAATTTTTGGAGTTCCTTGACCTCCAAACCTCCAACTTTTGGATCTCCTGGTCCTCCATGACCTCCAAAGTCCCATTTTTGGGTTCCTGGTCCTCCACGACCTCCAAACCTCCAATTTTTGGATCTCCTGGTCCTCCACGACCTCCAAACCTCCAATTTTTGGATCTCCTGGTCCTCCACGACCTCCAAACCTCCAATTTTTGGATCTCCTGGTCCTCCACGACCTCCAAACCTCCAATTTTTGGATCTCCTGGTCCTCCACGACCTCCAAACCCCAATTTTTTTGGGTTCCTTCTTCTCCACAACCTCCAAACCTCCAACTTTTGGATCTCCTGGTCCTCCACGACCTCCAAAAGTTGGAGTTCTTGGGTTCCTTCTCCTCCACGACCTCCAAAACCCCAATTTTTGGAGTTCCTTGACCTCCAAACCTCCAATTTTTTGGTTCCTTCTCCTCCAACCTTCTCCTCACCTTCTCCTCCACGTGTCCCACCCCACCCCAGACGGACCTGACCTTCGTGGGCTGCGTGGGCATGCTGGACCCTCCCCGCAAGGAGGTGATGGGCTCCACCCACCCCTGCCTTGACCTCCAAAGCCCCAAATTTTTGGGTTCCTGGTCCTCCATGACCTCCAAACCTCCAATTTGTGGATCTCCTGGACCTCCATGACCTCCAAACCTCCATTTTTTGGGGGTCCCTTCTTCTCCACGACCTCCAAAAGTTGGAGATTTGGGTTCCTGGTCCTCCACGACCTCCAAAACCCCAAATTTTTGGGTTCCTTCTCCTCCACGACCTCCAAAGTCTCATTTTTGGATCTCCTGGACCTCCATGACCTCCAAAGTCCCATTTTTGGGTTCCTGGTCCTCCATGACCTCCAAACCCCCACTTTTTGTGGTTCCTTCTCCTCCATGACCTCCAAACCTCCAACTTTTGGATCTCCTGGACCTCCATGACCTCCAAAAGTTGGAGTTCTTGGGTTCCTTCTTCTCCATGACCTCCAAAGTCTCATTTTTGGGTTCCTGGTCCTCCATGACCTCCAAAACCCCAATTTCTGGAGTTCCTTGACCTCCAAACCTCCAGCTTTTGGTTCTCCTGGACCTCCATGACCTCCAAAGTCCCATTTTTGGGTTCCTTCTTCTCCATGACCTCCAAAGTCTCATTTTTGGGTTCCTTCTTCTCCATGACCTCCAAACCCCAACTTTTGGATCTCCTGGTCGTCTGGGACCTCCAAAACCCCAATTTTTGAAGTTCCTTGACCTCCAAACCTCCAACTTTTGGATCTCCTGCTCCTCCACGACCTCCAAACCCCAATTTTTGGGTTCCTGGTTCTCCATGACCTCCAACACTCCAACTTTTGGATCTCCTGGTCCTCCAAGACCTCCAAAACCCCAATTTTTGGAGTTCCTTGACCTCCAAACCTCCAATTTTTTTGGTTCCTTCTCCTCCAACCTTCTCCTCACCTTCTCAACCTCTTCTCCACCACCTTCTCCACCCCACCCCAGACGGACCTGACCTTCGTGGGCTGCGTGGGCATGCTGGACCCTCCCCGCAAGGAGGTGATGGGCTCCATCCGCCTCTGCCGCGACGCCGGCATCCGCGTCATCATGATCACCGGGGACAACAAAGGCACGGCCATCGCCATCTGCCGCCGCATCGGCATCTTCTCCGAGGACGAGGAGGTCACCGGCCGGGCCTACACCGGCCGCGAGTTCGACGACCTCCCGTTGTCCGAGCAGCGCGAGGCCTGCCGCCGGGCCTGCTGCTTCGCCCGCGTCGAGCCCACCCACAAGTCCAAGATCGTGGAGTTCCTGCAGTCCTTCGACGAGATCACCGCCATGGTGAGGAGGAGGTTCTGGTGGGGACGTGGTTATGGAGGTCTACCATGGGGTTGAGAGGGTTGGAGGTGGTGGGGAGGTGGTTTTGGAGGTCCACCATGAGTTTCTGGAGGATTTAGGGTCAAAAGGTGGTGGTGGATGTGGTTTTGGGGATCTACCATGGGGTTGAGGGTTGAAAGTTGATGATGGACGTGGTTTTGGAGGTCTACCATGAGTTTCAGAAGGTTGGGTGGTCAAATGTTGTCGGTGGACGTGATTTTGGGGGTCTACCACGGGTTTGAGGGCCATACATTGGTGATGGACGTGGTTTTGGAGGTCTACCATGAGTTTATGGGGGTTCTGGGGTGGGATGTTCTTGGTGGACGTGGTTATGGGGGTCTACCACGGGTTTGAGAGGGTGGAAGGTGATGGGGACGTGGTTTTGGGGGTCTAGCACGGGGTTGAGGGTCGAAAGTTGGTGATGGACGTGGTTATGGGGGTCCACCACGGGTTTGAGAGGGTTGGAGGTGGTGGGGATGTGGTTTTGGGGGTCTAGCACGGGTTTGAGGGTCGAAAGTTGATGATGGACGTGGTTATGGAGGTCTACCATGGGTTTGGGACGTGGTTTTGAAGTTCTACCATGGGTTTGAGAGGATTTGGTGGTCGAATGTGGCTGGTGGACGTGGTTTTGGAGGTCCACCATGAGTTGATGGAGGATTTAGGGTCAAAAGTTGGTGATGGACGTGGTTATGGGGGTCTACCACGGGTTTGAGAGGGTTGGAGGTGGTGAGGATGTGGTTTTGGGGGTCTAGCATGGGGTTGAGGGTCGAAAGTTGGTGATGGACGTGGTTTTGAAGGTCTACCATGAGTTTCAGAAGGTTGGGTGGTCAAATGTTGTTGGTGGACGTGGTTTTGGGGGTCTACCATGGGTTTGGGACGTGGTTTTGGAGGTCCACCACGGGTTTGGTGGTCAAAAGTTCTTGGTGGATGTGGTTTTGGGGGTCTACCACAGGTTTGAGGGTCAAAAGTTGGTGATGGACGTGGTTTTGGAGGTCTACCATGGGTTTGAGAGGGTTGGAGGTGGTGGGGAGGTGGTTTTGGGGGTCTAGCACGGGTTTGAGAGGGTGAGAGGTGATGGGGATGTGGTTTTGGAGGTCTACCATGGGTTTGAGAGGGTTGGAGGTGGTGGGGAGGTGGTTTTGGGGGTCTACCATGGGTTTGGGACGTGGTTTTGGAGGTCCACCACGGGTTTGGTGGTCAAAAGTTCTTGGTGGATGTGGTTTTGGGCGTCTACCATGGGGTTGAGAGGGTTGGAGGTGGTGGGGACGTGGTTTTGGGGGTCTACCATGGGGTTGAGGGTTGAAAGTTGGTGATGGACGTGGTTATGGAGGTCCACCATGGGTTTGAGAGGGTTGGGTGGTTGGTTGAGGTGGTTTTGGGGGTCTAGCACGGGTTTGAGAGGGTTGGAGGTGGTGGGGACGTGGTTTTGGGGGTCTACCATGGGTTTGGGACGTGGTTTTGGAGGTCCACCATGAGTTTATGGAGGATTTAGGGTCAAAAGTTGGTGGTGGATGTGGTTTTGGGGGTCTACCATGGGGTTGAGTGTCAGAAGTTGATGATGGACGTGGTTTTGGAGGTCTACCATGAGTTTCAGAAGGTTGGGTGGTCAAATGTTGGTGGTGGACGTGGTTTTGGAGGTCTACCATGGGTTTGAGAGGGTGGGAGGTGATGGGGACGTGGTTTTGAAGTTCTACCATGGGTTTGAGAGGGTTTGGTGGTCGAATGTGGTTGGTGGACGTGGTTTTGGAGGTCCACCATGAGTTTATGGAGGATTTAGGGTCAAAAGTTGGTGGTGGATGTGGTTTTGGGGATCTACCATGGGGTTGAGGGTCAGAAGTTGGTGATGGACGTGGTTTTGGAGGTCTACCATGAGTTTCAGAAGCTTGGGTGGTCAAATGTTGTCGGTGGACGTGGTTTTGGGGGTCTACCACAGGTTTGAGGGTCGAAAGTTGATGATGGACGTGGTTTTGGAGGTCTACCATGAGTTTATGGGGGTTCGGGGGTGGGATGTTCTGGGTGGACGTGGTTTTGGGGGTCTACCATGGGTTTAAGAGGGTTGGGTGGTTAAAAGTTCATGGTGGACATGGTTTTGGAGTTCTACCATGGGTTTGGGACATGGTTTTGGAGGTCCACCACGGGTTTGGTGGTCAAAAGTTCATGGTGGACGTGGTTTCTGGGGTTCCACCACCAACTCCCGACATAGTTTTGGGGTTCTACCACCACCCCCACCCCATTTTCCATGCTCCTCACTCACCTGATGTGGTTTTTGGGGTTCCACCACCAACCCGACCCCATTTTTGATGTTCCTCACCCACCCAACATGGTTTTTGGGGTTCCACCACCAACTCCCGACGTAATTTTGGGGTTCCACCACCCACCCCACCCCATTTTCCATGCTCCTCACCCACCTGATGTGGTTTTTGGGCTTCCCAACGTGGTTTTTGGGGTTCCACCACCAACTTCTGATGTAATTTTGGGGTTCCACCACCAACTCCCGACGTAGTTTTGGGGTTCCACCACCCACCCCACCCCATTTTCGACGTTCCTCACTTCCATCAACGTGGTTTTTGGGGTTCCACCACCAACCCGAGCCCATTTTTGATGCTCCTGACGTAGTTTTGGAGTTCCACCACCCACCCGACCCCATTTTCCATGCTCCTCACTCACCTGATGTGGTTTTTGGGGTTCCACCACCAACTCCCGACGTAGTTTTGGGGTTCCACCACCAACCCGACCCCATTTTCGACGTTCCTCACTTCCATCAACGTGGTTTTTAAGGTTCCACCACCAACCCAACCCCGTTTTTGATGTTCCTCACCCACCCAACGTAGTTTTGGGGTCCCAGCACCACCCCCAACGTGGTTTTTGGGGTTCCACCACCAACTCCCGACGTAGTTTTGGGGTTCCACCACCAACCCAACCCTGTTTTTGACGTTCCTCACCCACCGAACGTGGTTTTTGAGGTTCCACCACCGACCCGACCCCATTTTCAATGTTCCTCACCCACCTGATGTGGTTTTTGGGGTTCCACCACCAACTCCCGACGTAGTTTTGGGGTTCCACCACCAACCCGAGCCCGTTTTCAACGTTCCTCACTTCCATCAACGTGGTTTTTGAGGTTCCACCACCAACCCGAGCCCATTTTTGATGCTCCTCACGAACTCCTGACGTAGTTTTGAGGTTCCACCACCAACCCCACCCCATTTTCGACGTTCCTCACCCACCCAACATAGTTTTGGGGTTCCATCACCAACTCCTGACGTAGTTTTGGGGTTCCACCACCAATCTAACACCATTTTTGGTGCTCCTCACCCACCCCAACGTGGTTTTTGGGGTTCCACCACCAACCCGAGCCCATTTTTGATGCTCCTGACGTAGTTTTGAGGTTCCACCACCCACCCCACCCCATTTTTGATGTTCCTCACTTCCATCAACATGGTTTTTGAGGTTCCACCACCCACCCCACCCCGTTTTTGACGTTCCTCACCCACCCAACGTAGTTTTGGGGTCCCACCACCACCCCCAACGTGGTTTTTGAGGTTCCACCACCAACTCCCGACGTAGTTTTGGAGTTCCACCACCAACCCGACCCCGTTTTCAACGTTCCTCACCCACCTGATGTGGTTTTTGGGGTTCCCAACGTGGTTTTTGGGGTTCCACCACCAACTCCCGACGTAGTTTTGGGGTTCCACCACCAACTCCACCCCATTTTCAATGTTCCTCACCAACTCCCGACGTAGTTTTGGGGTTCCACCACCCACCCGAGCCCATTTTCAATGTTCCTCACCCACCTGATGTGTTTTTTGGGGTTCCACCACCAACTCCCGACGTAGTTTTGAGGTTCCACCACCAACCCCACCCCATTTTCAACGTTCCTCACCCACCCAACGTAGTTTTGGGGTTCCACCACCACCCCCAACGTAGTTTTGAGGTCCCACCACCACCCCCAACCTGGTTTTTTGGGGTTGTCCCACCAGACCGGCGACGGCGTCAACGACGCGCCGGCGCTGAAGAAGGCGGAGATCGGCATCGCCATGGGCTCGGGCACGGCGGTGGCCAAGACAGCCTCGGAGATGGTCCTGGCCGACGACAACTTCTCCACCATCGTGGCGGCCGTGGAGGAGGGCAGGGCCATCTACAACAACATGAAGCAGTTCATCCGCTACCTCATCTCCTCCAACGTCGGCGAGGTCGTCTGGTGAGTGGCCCCCGGACCAGTTTGGACCAGTTTGGGACCAGTTTGGGACCGGTTTGGGACTGGTTTGGACCAGTTTGGACCAGTTTGGGACTGGTTTGGACTGGTTTTGGAGAGCTCAGGTTGTCCTCAGAGGAGTTGGTGGAGAATCTTGGCCCAGTTCGGCCCCAGTTTGGTCCCAGTTCCGTCCCAGTATAAACCAGTATAACCCAGTTCCCCTCCCAGTCCCCTCCCAGTTTATCCCAGTCCATCCCAGTATAAACCAGTATAACTCAGTTCCCCTCCCAGTCCATCCCAGTCCATCCCAGTTTGCTCCCAGTTCCATCCCAGTATATCCCAGTATAACCCAATCCCCTCCCAGTCCATCCCAGTCCATCCCAGTTCCCTCCCAGTATAAACCAGTCCTGTCCCAGTCCATCCCAGTCCATCCCAGTATAACCCAATCCCCTTCCAGTCCCATCCCAGTTTATCCCAGTTAATCCCAGTTCCCTCCCAGTATAAACCAGTTTATCCCAGTCCCTGATGCCTGGTTCCCAGTTTGCTCCCAGTTCCATCCCAGTTCCCTCCCAGTCCAAACCAGTTCCATCCCAGTATATCCCAGTATAACCCAATCCCCTCCCAGTTCCATCCGAGTCCATCCCAGTTCCCTCCCAGTATAAACCAGTTCCATCCCAGTATATCCCAGTATAACCCAATCCCCTCCCAGTCCATCCCAGTCCATCCCAGTTCCCTCCCAGTATAAACCAGTTTATCCCAGTCCATCCCAGTATAACCCAGTCCCTCCCAGTCCCTCCCAGTTCCCTCCCGGCCCAAACCAGTCCAAACCAGTTTATCCCAGCCCATCCCAGTTCATCCCAGTCGCCTCCAGTCCCTCCCAGTTCCCTCCCAGTGTAACCCAATCTCCTCCCAGTATAAACCAGTTTATCCCAGTATCCTCCAGTCTCCTCCCAGTCCCCTGACCCCTGGCTCCCAGTTCCCTCCCAGTCCATCCCAGTATAACCCAGATTATCCCAGTCCATCCCAGTTCCCTCCCAGTCCCTCCCAGTCCCTCCCAGTCCATCCCAGTCCATCCCAGTCCCTCCCAGTCCCTCCCAGTCCATCCCAGTCCATCCCAGTCCCTCCCAGTTCCCTCCCAGTCCCCTCCCAGTTCCCTCCCAGTCCATCCCAGTTTGCTCCCAGTTCCCTCCCAGTCCCTCCCAGTCCATCCCAGTCCATCCCAGTCCATCCCAGTCTAACCCAATCCCCTCCCAGTCCCTCCCAGTATAGCCCAGTTAATCCCAGTTCCCTCCCAGTTCCCTCCCAGTTCCCTCCCAGTCCATCCCAGTCCATCCCAGTTCCCTCCCAGTCCCTTCCCGTCCCCTCCCAGTTCATCCCAGTCCATCCCAGTTCCCTCCCAGTCCCTCCCAGTCCCTCCCAGTCCCTCCCAGTCCATCCCAGTTCCCTCCCAGTCCATCCCAGTTCCCTCCCAGTCCATCCCAGTTCCCTCCCAGTCCCCTCCCAGTCCATCCCAGTCCCCTCCCAGTCCCTCCCAGTATAACCCAGTTCCCTCCCAGTCCATCCCAGTCCATCCCAGTCCATCCCAATTCCCTCCCAGTATAACCCAGTCCCTCCCAGTCCCTCCCAGTCCCTCCCAGTTCCCTCCCAGTCCCCTCCCAGTCCATCCCAGTCCCTCCCAGTTCCCTCCCAGTCCCCTCCCAGTCCATCCCAGTTCCCTCCCAGTCCCTCCCAGTCCCCTCCCAGTCCATCCCAGTCCCTCCCAGTCCCTCCCAGTCCCTCCCAGTCCCTCCCAGTATAACCCAGTCCCCTCCCAGTCCCTCCCAGTCCATCCCAGTCCCTCCCAGTCCATCCCAGTTTATCCCAATCCCATCCCAGTCCCCTCCCAGTTTATCCCAGTGCATCCCAGTTCCCTCCCAGTATAACCCAGTCCGTCCCAGTCCATCCCAGTCCATCCCAGTATAACCCAGTCCGTCCCAGTCCCCTCCCAGTTTCCTCCCAGTCCCTCCCAGTCCCTCCCAGTCCCCTCCCAGTCCCCTCCCAGTCCATCCCAGTCCATCCCAGTTCTATCCCAGTCCCTCCCAGTCCATCTGAGTTCCATCCCAGTCCCCTCCCAGTTCCATCCCAGTCCCCTCCCAGTTCCATCCCAGTCCCTCCCAGTCCATCCCAGTCCATCCCAGTATAACCCAGTTCCCTCCCAGTCCCTCCCAGTCCCTCCCAGTCCATCCCAGTCCATCCCAGTTCCATCCCAGTCCCTCCCAGTCCATCCCAGTTCCATCCCAGTCCCTCCCAGTCCATCCCAGTTCCCTCCCAGTCCATCCCAGTCCATCCCAGTATAACCCAAACCCCTCCCAGTCCCTCCCAGTTCCATCCCAGTTCCATCCCAGTCCCTCCCAGTCCATCCCAGTATAACCCAGTCCATCCCAGTATAACCCAGTATAACCCAGTCCCCTCCCAGTTAATCCCAGTCCATCCCAGTCCCTCCCAGTCCATCCCAGTTCCCTCCCAGTTCCTTCCCAGTATAACCCAGTACAAACCAGTTCCCTCCCGGTCCCTCCCAGTCCCTCCCAGTATAACCCAGTCCGTCCCAGTCCATCCCAGTTCATCCCAGTCCATCCCAGTATAACCCAGTATAACCCAGTTAATCCCAGTTCCATCCCAGTTCCATCCCAGTCCCTCCCAGTCCATCCCAGTTCCATCCCAGTCCATCCCAGTCCATCCCAGTCCCTCCCAGTTCCCTCCCAGTCCATCCCAGTTCCATCCCAGTCCATCCCAGTCCATCCCAGTCCCCTCCCAGTCCATCCCAGTATAACCCAGTTAATCCCAGTCCATCCCAGTCCCTCCCAGTCCATCCCAGTTCCATCCCAGTCCATCCCAGTCCATCCCAGTTTATCCCAGTCCATCCCAGTCCATTCCAGTCCATCCCAGTTCCTGACCCCTGGTTCCCAGTTCCCTCCCAGTCCATCCCAGTATAACCCAAGCCTATCCCAGTTTATTCCAGTATCCCCCAGTTCCCTCCCAGTCCCCTCCCAGTCCATCCCAGTATAACCCAGTTAATCCCAGTCCATCCCAGTCCCTCCCAGTCCCTCCCAGTATAACCCAATCCCCTCCCAGTCCATCCCAGTCCCTCCCAGTATAACCCAGTATAACCCAATCCCCTCCCAGTCCATCCCAGTTCCCTCCCAGTCCATCCCAGTATAACCCAGTTCCCCTCCCAGTATAACCCAGTCCCCTCCCAGTCCCCTCCCAGTCCCTCCCAGTCCCTCCCAGTCCATCCCAGTATAACCCAGTATAACCCAATCCCCTCCCAGTCCATCCCAGTCCATCCCAGTATAACCCAGTCCCCTCCCAGTCCCTCCCAGTCCATCCCAGTTCCCTCCCAGTCCATCCCAGTCCATCCCAGTCCATCCCAGTATAACCCAGTCCCCTCCCAGTTCCCTAACCCCTCCCCCCCCGCCCCCCCCCAGCATTTTCCTGACGGCCGCGCTGGGCCTGCCCGAGGCGCTGATCCCGGTGCAGCTGCTCTGGGTCAACCTGGTGACCGACGGGCTGCCGGCCACCGCCCTGGGCTTCAACCCGCCCGACCTGGACATCATGGACAAGCCACCGCGCAGCCCCAAGGAGCCGCTCATCTCCGGCTGGCTCTTCTTCCGCTACCTGGCCATCGGCGGTGAGGGTCCATGTCGAGGGTGGAGCAGGGGGGGAGGGGGGTCAGGTGTGGTGGCCTGGAGGTGTTTTGGGGTCAGGCGTGGAGGTGGTTCCTTGAGGAAGCTGGTGGGGTCATCATGAGAAGGTGGCGGAAGACCAGGAAACCACCTGGAGACCCCAAAAAATGTCCAGAGACCCCAAAAAAACGTCCAGAGATGGTCAAAAAAGTCACCTGGTGGCCCCTGTGATGAAGGTTCCTTGAGGAACCTTGTGAGGTCACCACGAGAAGGTCGCAGAGCACCAGAATCTACCTGGAGACCCCAAAAAATGTCCAGAGACCCCAAAAAACATCCAGAGATGGCCAAAAAAGTCACCTGGTGGCCCCTGTGATGAAGGTTCCTTGAGGAACCTTGTGGGGTCACCATGAGAAGGTGGCGGAGGACCAGAAAACCACCTGGAGACCCCAAAAAACGTCCAGAGACCCCAAAAAAAGTCCAGAGACGGCAAAAAAAGGTCACCTGGTGGTCCCTATGATGAAGGTTCCTTGAGGAACCTTGTGGGGTCACCACGAGAAGGTGGCAGAGCACCAGAATCTACCTGGAGACCCCAAAAAATGTCCAGAGACCCCAAAAAACGTCCAGAGTTGGCCAAAAAAAGTCACCTGGTGTCCACTGTGATGAAGGTTCCTTGAGGAACCTTGTGGGGTCACCATGAGAAGGTCGTGGGGTGACTCAGGAATAGCAAAAAACCACCTGGAGACCCCAAAAAACGTCCAGAGGTGGCCAAAAAAGTCATCTGGTGGCTCCCATGATGAAGGTTCCTTGAGGAACCTGGGGTCACCATGAGAAGTTGGTGGGGTCACCACGAGAAGGTTGGGAACACCAGCAAAACACCTGGAGACACCAAAAAAACACCTGGAGACACCAAAAAACCACCTGGAGACACCAAAAAAACCCCACCTGGAGACCCTCAGGTTGTCCCCAGGTTGTCCCCAACCCCACCCCGTTGGTTGTCCCCTCCCAGGTTACGTCGGGGCCGCCACGGTGGGAGCGGCCGCCTGGTGGTTCCTCTTCGCTGAGGACGGACCCAACGTCAGCTACCACCAGCTGGTGAGACCACGAGATGTCCCCCCCTGAGATGTCCCCCTCAAGGTGATGTCCCCGAAGCTGTGGTGACCTCGGGGTTGTCTTCTCCAGACCCACTTCATGCAGTGCACGGAGCACAACGTGGACTTCGAGGGGCTGGACTGCGACATCTTCGAGTCGCCGGTGCCGATGACCATGGCGCTGTCGGTGCTGGTGACCATCGAGATGTGCAACGCCCTCAACAGGTGAGGGGCGTGGTGGTCACCATGGTCACCTTGGTCACGGTCATCATGGTCATTGTGGTGGTCATCGTGGTCATTGTGGTGGTCATTGTGGTTGTTGTGGTCATCATGGTGACCTTGCAGATGTGCAGGGCTCTCAACAGGTGAAGGACGTGGTCACCATGGTCATGGTCACCGTGGTTACTGTGGTCACCATGGTCACCGTGGTCATGGTCACTGTGGTCACCATGGTCATGGTCAGTGTGGTCACTGTGGTCACCGTGGTCACCGTGGTCATGGTCACTGTGGTCACCATGGTCACCGTGGTCATGGTCAGTGCGGTCACCATGGTCATGGTCACTGTGGTCATTGCCACCATGGTCACCATGGTCATTGTCACTGTGGTCATGGTCAGTGTGGTCATCATGGTTGTGGTCATCGTGGTGACCATGGAGATGTGCAACGTGGTCAACAGGTAAGGGACGTGGTCACCATGGTCATGGTCATTATGGTCACCATGGTCACCGTGGTCACCATGGTCATGGTCACTGTGGTCACCATGGTCACCATGGTCATTATGGTCACCATGGTCACCATGGTCACCATGGTCACCATGGTCAGCATGGTCACCATGGTCCTGGTCGGTGTGGTCATGGTCATCGTGGTCACCATGGTCATGCTTACCATGGCCACCATGGTCACCATGGTCATGGTCACTGTGGTCATTGCCACCATGGTCATTGTGGTCATGGTCACCATGGTCACCATCATGGTCATGGTCACTGTGGTCATGGTCACTGTGGTCATTGTGGTTGTCGTGGTCATCGTGGTGACCATGGAGATGTGCAACGCCCTCAGCAGGTGAGGGATGTGGTCACCATGGTCATGGTCACTGTGGTCACCATGGTCACCATGGTCACCATCATGGTCATTGTCACTGTGGTCACCATGGTCACCATGGTCATGGTCATCATGGTCACCATGGTCACCATGGTCACCATCATGGTCATTGTCACTGTGGTCACCATGGTCACCATGGTCATGGTCATCATGGTCATCATGGTCACCATGGTCACCATCATGGTCATTGTCACTGTGGTCACCGTGGTCATCATAGTGGTCATTGTGGTGGTCATTGTGGTCACCATGGTCATGGTCATCATGGTGACCATGGAGATGCACAGCGCCCTCAACAGGTGAGGGGCATGGTGGACATCGTGGTGGTCATCATGGTCATGGTCATCATGGTCATGGACACTGTGGTCATCGTGGTGGTTGTTGTGGTCATTGTCGTGGTCATTGTGGTCGTTGTGGTCATCATGGTGACCTTGGAGATGTGCAACGCCCTCAACAGGTGAAGGACGTGGTCACCGTGGTCATGGTCACCGTGGTTACCGTGGTCATTATGGTCACCATGGTCACCATAGTCACTGTGGTGACTATGGTCACCATGGTCATTGTCACTGTGGTCACCACCATGGTCATGGTCACTGTGGTCACCATGGTCACCATGGTCACTGTGGTCACCATGGTCACTGTGGTCACCATGGTCATGGTCACCGTGGTCACCATCATGGTCATTGTCACTGTGGTCATGGTCAGTGTGGTCATCATGGTTCTGGTCATCATGGTGACCGTGGAGATGCGCAACGCCCTCAACAGGTGAGGGGCGTGGTCACCATGGTCACCATGGTCATGGTCACTGTGGTCATTGTGGTGGTCATTGTGGTCGTTGTGGTTGTCGTGGTCATCATGGTGACCTTGGAGATGTGCAGGGCTCTCAACAGGTGGACATGGTCACTGTGGTCATTGCCACCATGGTCTCCATGGTCATGGTCACCATGGTCACCATCATGGTCATTGTCACTGTGGTCATGGTCAGTGTGGTCATCATGGTTGTGGTCATCGTGATGACCATGGAGACGTTCAGCACCCTCAACAGGTGAGGGACGTGGTCACCGTGGTCACCATGGTCATGGTCACTGTGGTCACCATCATGGTCATTGTCATGGTCATTGTCATGGTCATTGTCATGGTCATTGTGGTCATTGTGGTCACTGTGGTCACCATGGTCATGGTCACTGGGGTCATTGCCACCATGGTCATTGTGGTGGTCATGGTCACCGTGGTCACCATGGTCATGGTCATGGTGGTCATGGTGGTCATGGTGGTCACGGGTGGTGACCCTCAGCAGATCCCGGCGTCGTCACCCCCATTGTCCTCCCCACCCTGTGGTCACCCCCTCAACGTCCCCATGACCCCTGGGTGACCCCGATGTCCCCGTCACCTCCTGGTCACCTCAACGTCCACCAACCCTGCCCAG
This sequence comes from Phylloscopus trochilus trochilus, assembly GCA_016584745.2. NCBI lineage: Eukaryota > Metazoa > Chordata > Aves > Passeriformes > Phylloscopidae > Phylloscopus > Phylloscopus trochilus. The sequence continues at coordinate 37,935 of WQNJ02000351.1, read as the reverse complement.
ATGCCACCACGAGAGGAACACCCAGGAACATCCCTGGGCCCCGTCCATCCCCGATGTCCCCGTGACCCCTGGGTGACCCCATGACCCCTGGGTGACCCCTGGGTGACCCCGCTGTCCCCTCCCAGCCTGTCCACCAACCCTGCCCAGATGCCACCACGAGAGGAACCACCCAGGAACATCCCTGGGCCTCGTCCATCCCTGATGTCCCCGTGACCCCTGAGTGACCCCGTGACCCCTGGGTGACCCCTGGGTGACCCCTGGGTGACCCCTGGGTGACCCCGTGACCCCTGGGTGACCCCTGGGTGACCCCTGGGTGACCCCTGGGTGACCCCGCTGTCCCCTCCCAGCCTATCCACGAACCCTGCCCAGATGCCACCATGAGAGGAACACCCAGGAACATCCCTGGGCGCCGTCCATCCCCCATGTCCCTGTGACCCCTGGGTGACCCCATGACCCCGTGACCCCACGGTGACCCCACGGTGACCCCTGGGTGACCTCGGTGTCCCCTCCCCCAGCCTGTCGGAGAACCAATCGCTGGCCAGGATGCCCCCCTGGGTGAACATCTGGCTGGTGGGCTCCATCTGCCTCTCCATGTCCCTGCACTTCGTCATCCTCTACATCGACCCCCTGCCCGTAAGGGGACAACCTGGGGACATCATGGGGACATCGTGGGGACATCGTGGGGACAACCTGGGGAGAACCTGGGGAGAACCTGGGGATAACCTGGGACAACCTGGGGACATCGTGGGGACAACCTGGGGAGAACCTGGGGAGAACCTGGGGAGAACCTGGGACAACCCTGGGGACAACCTGGGGACATCGTGGGGACATCATGGGGACATCGTGGGGACAACCTGGGGAGAACCTGGGGAGAACCTGAGGAGAACCTGGGACAACCTGGGGACATCATGGGGACATTGTGGGGACATCATGGGGACAACCTGGGACAACCCTGGGGACATCGTGGGGACAACCTGGGGAGAACCTGGGGACACCATGAGGACATCAAGGGGACATTGTGGGGAGACCAGGGACACCAAGGACACCATGGGGAGACCATGGGGACATGGTGGGGACATCATGGGGACACCAAGGACATCATGGAGAGACCATGTGGAGGCCATGGGAACATCATGGGGACACCAAGGACACCATGGGGAGACCAAGGACACCATGGGGAGACCATGGGGACATCATGGGGACACCAAGGACACCATGGGGACATCAAGGACACCATGGGGACATCAAGGGGACATCATGGGGAGACCATGGGGACATCATGGGGGCACCATGGGGACATCGTGGGGACATCATGAGGACATCATGGGACGACCTGGGGACAACCTGGGGAGAACCTGGGACAACCTGGGGACATCATGGGGACAACCTGGGGACATCATGGGGACATCATGGGGCGACCTGGGACACCATGGGACATCGTGGGGACATGGTGGGGACATTGTGTGGAGGAGACCATGAGGACATCAAGGGGACATCGTGGGGACACCATGGGGACATCAAGGGGACATCATGGAGAGACCATGTGGAGACCATGGGGACATCATGGGGACACCATGGGGAGACCATGGGGACATCATGGGGACACCATGGGGACATTGTGGGGACAACCGGGGGACAACCTGGGGACACCAAGGACATCATGGGGAGACCATGGGGATGGAGCTGGGGTGGCCTTGAGCTCCTGGACTTGGGGACGTTGGGTTGGGGGTCATTGGGGTGGTGGCCATTGGGGTGGTGGCCTTGGGGACGTTGGGTTGATGGTCACTGGGTTGATGGTCACTGGGGTTGGTGGCCATCAAGGTGGTGGTCACTGAGGTGATGGTCATCAGGGTGGTGGCCTTGGGGACATTGGGGTGATGGACATTGAGGTGATGGTCACTGGGGTTGGTGGTCATTGGGTGGTGGCCATCAAGGTGATGGTCACTCAGGTGGTGGTCACTGAGGTGGTGGCCATTGGGTTGATGGTCACTGGGGTGGTGGCCTTGGGGACATTGGGTTGATGGTCACTGGGTTGGTGGTCATTGGGGTGGTGGCCATCAAGGTGGTGGTCACTGGGGTGGTGGCCTTGGGGACATTGGGGTGATGGACATTGGGATGATGGACATTGGGTTGATGGTCACTGGGGTGGTGGCCTTGGGGAACATTGGATTGATGGACATTGGGGTTGGTGGTCATTGAGTGGTGGCCATCAAGGTGGTGGACATTGGGGTGATGGTCATGGGGTGGTGGTCATTGGGTTGGTGGCCATCAAGGTGGTGGTCACTGGGGTGGTGGCCTTGGGGACCTTGGGGTGATGGACATTGGGTTGATGGTCACTGGGGTTGGTGGTCATCGGGGTGGTGGTCACTCAGGTGGTGGTCATGGGGTGGTGGTCATTGGGGTGGTGGCCTTGGGGACATTGGGTTGATGGTCACTGGGGTGGTCATCATTGGGTTGGTGGTCATTGGGTTGGTGGTCATTGGGGTGGTGGTCATTGAGTGGTGGCCATCAAGGTGGTGGTCACTGAGGTGATGGTCACTGAGGTGATGGTCATTGGGGACATTGGGGTTGGTGGTCATTGAGGTGATGGTCATGGGTTGGTGGCCTTGAGGACCTTGGTCACCACCACCAAGATGGCCACCGCCCCTCCGCTGACCTCCAATGACCCTCAGGATGACCACGGGGGAGGCTTTGGTGACCTCTGGTGGCCCTGAGGTCACTGGAGGTGGCCCCAGGAGAAGGTCCCAGCCCTGTGTCCCCCCCCCACCGATGTCCCCAGATGATCTTCAAGCTGACGCCGCTGTCGCTGACCCATTGGCTGATGGTCATCAAGATCTCCTTCCCGGTCATCCTGCTGGACGAGGCCCTCAAGTTCATCGCCAGGAACTACCTGGAGGGTGAGGAGGTCCCCGTCCCACCGCCCCGGTGTCTTCTCCTGCTGGCCATCCATCCACCCCAGCCCTGGTGGTGACCTCCTCGGGGGTCATCTCCACCCGCTGTGGTCAGGTGACCTCGAGCATCTCGGCCATCTCCTGGTCACCTCTGTGGTCACCTCCATGGTCACCTCCATGGTCCATGGTCATCTCCTGGTCACCTCCATGGTCACCTCTGTGGTCACCTCTGTCCCCTCCCTGTCCCCTTGGCCATTTCCTGGTCACCTCCATGGTCCATGGTCATCTCCTGGTCACCTCTGTCCACTCCCTGTCCCCTTGACCATCTCCTGGTGACCTTGACCCTCCCCATGTCCTCACCACCATCTCCTGGTCACCCCCATGGTCACCTCCATGGTCACCTCCATGGTTGATGGTCATCTCCTGGTCACCTCCATGGTCCGTGGTCATCCCCTGGTCACCTCTGTCCACTCCCTGTCCCCTTGACCATCTCCTGGTCACCTCCGTGGTCTGTGGTCACCTCCTGGTCACCTCCATGGTCATCTCCTGGTCACCTCTGTCCTCCCTGTCCCCTTGACCATCTCCTGGTGACCTTGACCCTCCCCATGTCCTCACCACCATCTCCTGGTCACCCCCATGGTCCCCTTGACCATCTCCTGGTCACCTCCATGGTCCGTGGTCATCTCCTGGTCACCTCTGTCCACTCCCTGTCCCCTTGGCCATCTCCTGGTCACCCCCATGGTCACCTCCATGGTCCATGGTCATCTCCTGGTCACCTCCATGGTCACCTCCATGGTCACCTCCTGGTCACCCCTGTGGTCATCTCCTGGTCACCTCTGTCCACTCCCTGTCCCCTTGACCATTTCCTGGTCACCTCCATGGTCACCTCCATGGTCACCTCTGTCCACTCCCTGTCCCCTTGACCATGTCCTGGTCACCTCCATGGTCACCCCCATGGTCCGTGGTCATCTCCTGGTCACCTCTGTCCACTCCATGTCCCCTTGACCATCTCCTGGTCACCTCCATGGTCATCTCCATGGTCTGTGGTCATCTCCTGGTCACCCCCATGGTCACCTCTGTCCACTCCCTGTCCCCTTGACCATCTCCTGGTGACCTTGACCCTCCCCATGTTCTCACCACCATCTCCTGGTCACCCCCATGGTCACCTCCATGGTCACCTCCACGGTCCATGGTCATCTCCTGGTCACCTCCGTGGTCCGTGGTCATCTCCTGGTCACCTCTGTCCCCTCCATGTCCCCTTGACCATCTCCTGGTGACCTTGACCCTCCCCATGTCCTCACCACCATCTCCTGGTCACCCCCATGGTCACCTCCATGGTCCATGGTCATCTCCTGGTCACCTCCGTGGTCACCTCCATGGTCATCTCCTGGTCACCCCCATGGTCACCTCCATGGTCCATGGTCATCTCCTGGTCACCTCCGTGGTCACCTCCATGGTCATCTCCTGGTCACCCCTGTGGTCATCTCCTGGTCATCTCCATCCCCTTCCTGTCCCCTTGACCATCTCCTGGTCACCCCCATGGTCCCCTTGACCATCTCCTGGTCACCCCCATGGTCACCTCCATGGTCACCTCCATGGTCACCCCCATGGTCACCCCCATGGTCACCTCCATGGTCACCTCCTGGTCACCTCGGCCCCTCCCCCGCTGTCCCCCCGCTGTCCCCTCCCCCCCTCTCATCTCCATCTCCATCTTCTCCTCCCCAGCGTGACCCCGCCCGGCCCCGGCGCCGCCCGCAGGTACCGAGGGGTCACCCCGGGGTCACCTCATGGTCACCTCCTCATGGTCACCTTGTCATGGTCATTGTCACCTCCTGGTCATTGTCACCTCATCGTGGTCATTGTCCCCTCCCGGTCACCCCGGGGTCACCTCATGGTCACCTCCATGGTCATTGTCACCTCCTTGTGGTCATTGTCACCTTGTCATGGTCACTTTGTCTCCTCTTGGTCATTGTCACCTCGTGGTCACCATCCCTGTCACCCCAAGGTCATCCCGGGGTCACCTCCTGGTCATTGTCACCTTGTGGTCATTGTCACCTCCTGGTCACCTTGTCATGGTCACTGTCACCTCCTGGTCATTGTCACCTCGTGGTCACCTCGTGGTCACCTCGTGGTCACCTCATGGTCATCTCCTGGTCATTGTCATGGTCATTGTCACCTTCTGGTCACCTCGTGGTCACCTCCTGGTCATTGTCACCTTCTGGTCACCTCCTGGTCACCTCATGGTCATTGTCATGGTCATTGTCATGGTCATTGTCACCTCCTTGTGGTCATTGTCACCTCCTGGTCACCTCCTGGTCACCTCCTGGTCACCTTGTCATGGTCACCTTGTCACGGTCATTGTCATGGTTGTGGTCACCTCATGGTCACCTCATGGTCACCTCATGGTCACCTCATGGTCACCATCCCTGTCACCCCAAGGTCATCCCGGGGTCACCTCCTGGTCACCTCCTGGTCACCTGGTCATGGTCATTGTCACCTCCTGGTCACCTCCTGGTCACCCTGGGGTCACCTTGTCATGGTCACCTCCTGGTCATTGTCACCTTGTGGTGGTCATTGTCACCTCCTGGTCACCTGGGGGGGGTCACCTGACCCAGGGGGTCACCCCGGGGTCACCTTCTGGTCACCTTGTCATGGTCACTGTCACCTCATGGTCACCTCATGGACACCCCAGGGTCACCCCAGGGTCACCTCCTGGTCATTGTCACCTCCTGGTCACCTCCTGGTCATTGTCATCTCGTGGTCATTGTCACCTCCTGGTCACCTTGTCGTGGCCATGGTCACCTCATGGACACCCCTGTCATCTCCTGGTCACCTCATGGTCACTGTCACCCTGGGGTCACCCCCTGGTCACCTTGTCATGGTCACCTTGTCATGGTCACTGTTGTGGTCATTGTCGTGGTCATTGTCACCTCCTGATCACCTTGTCGTGGTCACCTTGTCATGGTCACTGTCACCTCCTGGTCATGGTCACCTCATGGTCACCACCCCTGTCACCCCAAGGTCATCCCGGGGTCACCTCATGGTCACCAGGTCATGGTCATCTGGTCATGGTCATTGTCATGGACATTGTTGTGGTCATTGTCACCCCTGTCACCCCGGGGTCACCTCCTGGTCACCTTTTGTCACCTCCTGGTCATTGTTGTGGTCATGGTCACCTCCTGGTCACTTCCTGGTCATTGTCACCCCGGGGTCACCTTGTGGTCACCTGGTCATGGTCATTGTCATGGTCACTGTCACCTCCTGGTCACCTTGTCACGGTCACTGTCCTGGTCATTGCCGTGGTCATTGTCACCTCAGGGGGTCACCCCGGGGTCACCTCCTGGTCAACTCTTGGTCATGGTCACCTCCTTGTGGTCATTGTCACCTCCTGGTCATCTCATGGTCACCTCGTCATGGTCGTGGTCACCTCCTGGTCATTGTCACCTTCTGGTCACCTCGTGGTCACCTCATGGTCACCTCGTGGTCACCCCGTGGTCCCCTCCTGGTCCTTGTCCCGGTCACTGTCACCCCCCTGTCCCCTCCCCCCCCCTTTTCTGTTGCCACCCCTGAGGGTGGGGGGGGGGAGGGGCGGCCGGGTTGGGGGGTGGGGGAACCCCTCGATGACGTCATCACCACCACGATGATGACGTCACAACCACCACCACAATGACGTCATCCCCCTCCCCTCCCCCCCCACAGCGGAGGAGCCCGCCCGGAAGCACCGGAAGTGACGCGTTGGGGGAGGGGGCAGGAGGCCACGCCCACCGCCGAGACTCCGCCCCTCCCCCCCCTTTCCTCCGCCCCTCCCCCCACCCACCCCTCCCCCCACCCCTTCCCTCCCAAAATTTTGGGGTTTTTTGGGGCGGGGGGGTCGCCCCCTGCAGTGGGGCCCCTCCCCCCCCCAAACTCCCCCAAAAAATTTTGGGGGGGCGTGGTCAAAACCTTTGCCCCTCCCCCCACCCCACCCCCACCCCCAAAACCCAAACTCCGCCCCTCCCCCACCCGCCCGGCGTCGCTTATTTATTGCCAATAAAGGGAATCGCCCCTCCCCCCACCCCGACACGGCGTCCGAGAGGTTTTTTTGGGGGGATTTTGGGGATTTTGGGACTTTTGGGGAATTTTTGGGATTTTTTGGGATTTTTGGGGGATTTTTTGGGATTTTTTTGAATTTTTTGGGATTTTGGGGGAATTTTTTGGGATTTTTTTGGGATTTTTTTGGGGGCGATTTCAAGGCCGCAACTCCGGGGTGGGGGGGGGTGCAAAGCTCTTTTATTCCACTGACGTCACCGCCAGCCAATCCCCGCCGGGCCCGCCCTGATTGACGCCCGCACCGACCAATCCGAAGCTCCGCTCTCTCCCGACACCGCCTCTTCATCCGCGGCCAATGAGAAGCGGCGGCGGGCGGGGCGGGCGCTGATTGACAGCCGCCGCAGCCAATGGGGGCGCGCGGCGCTACCCGGCGGCCACCGAGGCGGCGACGATGGCGACGAGGACGAGAATCGCGACAGAGACACAGGCGGCGAAGGCCAAGCGCTTCTGGGGACCAGTATGGACCAGTTTGGACCAGTATGGACCAGTACAGACCAGTATGGACCAGTCTAGACCAGTATAAACCAGTTCGGACCAGTTTAAACCAGTATAAACCAGTATAAACCAGTAAAACCAGTTTAAACCAGTATAAACCAGTACAAGCCAAACCAGTACAAGCCAGTCTGAACCAGTCTGAACCAGTATGAACCAGTACAAACCAATAAAACCAGTATAAACCAGTGCAAACCAGTACAAACCAGTTCAAACCAGTTTAAACCAGTAAGACCAGTTTAAACCAGTACAAACCAGTTTAAACCAGTATAAAGCGGGACAAACCAAACCAGTATAAACCAGTAAGACCAGTACAAACCAGTACGGACCAGTTTAAACCAGTACAAACCAGTAAGACCAGTACAAACCAGTATAAACCAGTTTGGACCAGTTCCCAGTTCATCCCAGTCCCTCCCAGTCCCTCCCAGTTCCCTCCCAGTCCCTCCCAGTCCATCCCAGTTCCCTCCCAGTCCATCCCAGTTCCCTCCCAGTCCCTCCCAGTCCATCCCAGTTCCCTCCCAGTTCCCTCCCAGTTCCCTCCCAGTCCATCCCAGTTCCCTCCCAGTCCATCCCAGTCCATCCCAGTCCATCCCAGTCCCTCCCAGTTCCCTCCCAGTCCCTCCCAGTCCCTCCCAGTACAAACCAGTCCATCCCAGTCCATCCCAGTTCCATCCCAGTTCCCTCCCAGTCCCTCCCAGTTCCCTCCCAGTCCCTCCCAGTTCCCTCCCAGTCCATCCCAGTTCCCTCCCAGTCCCTCCCAGTCCATCCCAGTTCCCTCCCAGTTCCCTCCCAGTCCCTCCCAGTCCATCCCAGTCCCTCCCAGTCCCTCCCAGTTCCCTCCCAGTCCATCCCAGTTCCCTCCCAGTTCCCTCCCAGTCCCTCCCAGTCCATCCCAGTCCCTCCCAGTCCCTCCCAGTTCCCTCCCAGTTCCCTCCCAGTCCCTCCCAGTCCATCCCAGTCCCTCCCAGTCCCTCCCAGTCCCTCCCAGTCCCCCCCAGTCCCTCCCAGTCCCTCCCAGTCCCCCCCAGTCCCTCCCAGTTCCCTCCCAGTCCATCCCAGTTCCCTCCCAGTCCCTCCCAGTTCATCCCAGTCCCTCCCAGTTCCCTCCCAGTCCCTCCCAGTTCCCTCCCAGTCCCTCCCAGTTCCCTCCCAGTCCATCCCAGTTCCCTCCCAGTTCCCTCCCAGTCCCTCCCAGTCCCTCCCAGTTCATCCCAGTCCCTCCCAGTCCCTCCCAGTCCATCCCAGTTCCCTCCCAGTACAAACCAGTACAAACCAGTACAAACCAGTCCATCCCAGTCTCTCACCTTGCGCGCCCCCTGCTGGCGCCGCTGCGCCTGCCCCAGGTGGCCCCGCCCCTTCCCAAGCTCCGCCCCCGAGTCCTGCACGTGACGCTCGATGCGGTCCAGCACCTCCCCCTGCACCAGTATGGACCAGTATGGACCAGTATGGACCAGTATGGACCAGTATAGACCAGTATGGACCGGTATGGACCAGTATAGACCAGTATAGACCAGTATGGACCGGTACGGACCAGTATGGACCAGTATGGACCAGTATGGACCAGTACGGACCACTATGGACCAGTATGGACCAGTACGGACCAGTATGGACCAGTATGGACCGGTATGGACCAGTATAGACCAGTATGGACCAGTACAGACCAGTATGGACCAGTATGGACCAGTATGGACCGGTACGGACCGGTATGGACCAGTAGGGACCAGTATGGACCAGTATGGACCAGTATGGACGAGTACGGACCAGTATGGACCAGTATGGACCGGTATAGACCAGTATGGACCAGTATGGACCAGTATGGACTGGTATGGACCAGTATAGACCAGTATAGACCAGTATGGACCGGTACGGACCAGTATGGACCAGTATGGACCGGTATGGACCGGTATGGACCAGTATGGACCAGTATAGACCAGTATGGACCAGTATGGACCGGTATGGACCAGTATAGACCAGTATGGACCGGTATGGACCAGTATAGACCAGTATAGACCAGTATGGACCAGTATGGACCAGTATGGACCAGTATGGACCAGTATGGACCAGTATGGACCAGTATAGACCAGTATGGACCAGTACAGATCAGTATAGACCAGTATGGACCAGTATAAACCAGTATAAACCAGTATGGACCGGTATAGACCAGTATGGACCAGTATGGACCAGTATGGACCAGTATGGACCAGTATGGACCGGTACGGACCAGTATGGACCAGTATGGACCAGTATGGACCAGTATGGACCAGTATGGACCAGTATGGACCGGTATGGACCAGTATAGACCAGTATAGACCAGTACAGATCAGTATAGACCAGTATGGACCAGTATAAACCAGTATAAACCAGTATGGACCGGTATAGACCAGTATGGACCAGTATGGACCAGTATGGATCAGTATGGACCAGTATGGACCAGTATGGACCAGTATGGACCAGTATGGACCAGTACGGACCAGTTCCCTCCCAGTACCATTTTTCACCCCCAAAATCTCCATTTTTAACCCCAAAACCGCCGGGTTTTTTGCTCCCAGTCCCTCCCAGTCCCCTCCCAGTTTGTCCCAGTATAAACCAGTTCATCCCAGTTCATCCCAGTCCCTCCCAGTCCCCTCCCAACTCCATTTTCCCCCCCAAAATCTCCATTTTTAACCCCAAAATCTCCATTTTTAACCCCAAATTTTCCATTTTTCACCCCAAAACCGCCGGGTTTTTTGCTCCCAGTCCCCTCCCAGTTTGTCCCAGTATAAACCAGTCCCCTCCCAGTTCCATCCCAGTCCATCCCAGTCCCCTCCCAACTCCATTTTCCCCCCCAAAATCTCAGTTTTTAACCCCAAAATCTCCATTTTTAACCCCAAAATCTCCATTTTTCACCCCAAAACCGCCGGGTTTTTTGCTCCCAGTCCCTCCCAGTCCCCTCCCAGTTTGTCCCAGTTTGTCCCAGTATAAACCAGTCCCCACCTGGGCCTCCACGGTGCCCCCCAGCAGCTGGAAGAGCTCCCCCAGCTCCCTCAGGCCGCTCTCCAGGCGCTGCAGCTCCCGGTGCCGCTCGCCCAGCTCGTCCAGCGCCGCCCGCGCCGCCCGCGCCGAGCACAGCACCTGGAAACCACCCAAAACCAGCCAAAATCGGCCAAAATTGGCCCCAAAATCGGCCCAAAATCGGCCAAAATACCCCGGAATGACCCCAAAAACACCCCAGAATTACCCCAAAATTGCCCAAAAATCACCCCAAAAATCACACAGCGCCGCCCACGCCGCCCGCGCCAAGCACAGCAACTGAAAACGGTCAGAAACGCCCAAAATCAGCCAAAATCACCCCAAAATCACCCCAAATCACCCAAAAATACCCCAAAATCAGCAAAAATCGGCCAAAAACGCCCCAAAAACACCCCAAATCGGCCAAAAGTACCCCAAAAACACCCCAAAATCACCCAGCGCCGCCCGCGCCGCCCGCGCCAAGCACAGCACCTGGAAAACGGCCAAAACAGCCCAAAATCGGCCAAAAACACCCAAAAATCGGCCAAAATCACCCCAAAAACACCCAAAATCACCCAAAATCACCCAAAAACACCCCAAAATTGGCCAAAATCACCCCAAATCACCCAGCGCCGCCCGCGCCGCCCGCGCCGAGCACAGCACCTGGAAAACGGCCAAAATCACCCAAAATCGGCCAAAATTGGCCCAAAATCGGCCCAAAATCGGCCAAAAATCACCCAAAATCGGCCCAAAATCGGCCAAAAATACCCCAAAAACACCCCAGAATGACCCCAAAATGGCAAAAAAAATGGACAAAAATCAGCCCAAAACCACCCAGCGCTGCCCGTGCCGAGCACAGCACCTGGAAACCACCCAAAAACACCCAAAATCGGCCAAAAATACCCCAAAATCGTCCAAAAACGCCCCCAAATCGGCCCAAAATCGGCCCAAAACGCCCCAGAATGACCCCAAAATGGCACAAAAATGGACAAAAATCACCCCAAAACCACCCAGCGCCGCTCGCGCCGAGCACAGCACCTGGGGATGGCCAAAATCACTCAAAATCACCCAAAAACAACCAAAAATACCCCAAAATCGGCCAAAATCGGCCAAAAATACCCCAAAATCACCCCCAAAACACCCCAGAATTACCCCAAAATTGGCCAAAATCGCCACAAAACCACCCAGTGCCGCCCGCGCCGAGCACAGCACCTGGGGACGGCCAAAAATACCCAAAATCGGCCAAAATCGGCCAAAATCGGCCCAAAATTAGCCAAAATCGGCCAAAAACACCCCAAAATCAGCCCAAACCCACCTAAAATCGGCCGAAATCAGTCAAAAATCAGCCAAAATAGGCCAAAATCACCCCAAAATACCCCCAAATCACCCCAGAATTACCCTAAAATCAGCCAAAATCGACCCAAAATTGGCTAAAATCACCCAAAACACCCAAAAATTGGCCAAAAACACCCCAAAATACCCCCAAATCGGCCAAAAATACCCAAAAATCAGCCAAAATCGACCCAAAATCACCCAAAACCAGCCCAAAACCACCCAGCGCCGCCCGCACCGAGCACAGCACCTGAAAAACGGCCAAAAACAGCCAAAATCGGCCAAAAACACCCAAAATCACCCAAAAATACCCCAAAATCACCCAAAAACCACCAAAAATTGGCCCAAAATCGGCCAAGAACACCCCAAAACCACACAAAATTGGCCAAAAACACCCAAGAATCGGCCAAAAATGGCCCAAAAAAACCCCAGAATCGGCCAAAAATACCCCAAAAACACCCAAAATCACCCAAAAACACCCCCAAATTGGCCAAAATCAGCCCAAAATCACCCAAAATCGCCCCAAAATCAGCCAAGAATGCCCCAAAATCGGCCAAAATCGGCCAAAACCACCCCAAACCACCCAAAATCGGCCCAAAATCGGCCAAAATCGGCCAAAAATCACCCCAAAATTACCCAAGAACACTCCAAAATTTGCCAAAATCTGGCAAAAATACCCCAAAATCACCCAAAATCGGCCAAAAACACCCCAGAATGACCCCAAAATGGCACAAAAATGGACAAAAATGGACAAAAATCACCCCAAAATCACCCAGCGCCGCCCGCGCCGAGCACAGCACCTGGAAAGGGCCAAAAACCAGCCAAAATCAGCCAAAACCACCCCAAAATCGGCCAAAATCGGCCAAAAATCACCTAAAAATACCCCAAAATCGCCCCAAAATCGGCCAAAATCACCCCAAAATCACCCAAAATCGGCCAAAAGTACCCCAGAAACACCCCAAAATGGCACAAAAATCACCCAGCGCCGCCCGCGCCACCCGCGCCGAGCACAGCACCTGAAAACAGCCAAAACCAGCCAAAATCGGCCAAAAACACCCCAAAAACACCCAAAATCGACCCCAAATCACTCAAAATCACCCAAAAACACCCCAAAATCACCCAAAATCGACCCCAAATCACTCAAAATCACCCAAAAACACCCCAAAATCACCCAAAATCGACCCCAAATCACTCAAAATCACCCAAAAACACCCCAAAATCACCCAAAAATACCCTGAAATCACCCAAAATCACCCCAAAATCGGCCCAAAATCATCCAAAAATACCCCAAAACCACCCCAAAATCGGCCAAAATCGGCCAAAATTGGCCAAAAACACCCAAAATCACCCCAAAAACACCCCAGAATTACCCTAAAATCGGCCAAAAACGCCCCAAAAATACCCCTAAAAATCCCCATTTTTGCCCCCCAAACCCCGTTTTTTTGCCCAAAATTCCCATTTTTTCCCCTAAAAATTCCCATTTTTTTCCCCAAATTTGCCCAAAATCCCCATTTTTTTTCCCGAAATCCCCATTTTCCCCCAAGTTTTCCCCCTAAATCCCCATTTTTTTTCCCCAAATCCCCGTTTTTCCACCCAAATTTCCCCCAAAATCCCCATTTTTTTCCCCAAAAATCCCCATTTTCCCCCCGGATTTGCCCAAAATCGCCGTTTTTGGCCCCGAACGGACGTTGCTGACGAAGATCTCGCTCTGGCCCGACTCCAACATCCGCTCCAGCTCCTCCTCCGACAGCGCCGGGCTCCCGGCTGGGGGGGGAAATGGGGAGAAAAAACCCAAAATTGGGAAAAAAATGAATAAATGGGAAAAATTAAAAAAAAAATGGAAAAAGAGACCCAAAAAATGGGGAAAAAAACCCTAAAAATGGGAAAAAAAAATGAATTAATGGGGAAAAATTAAAAAAAAAAAAAGGAAAAAGGGACCCAAAAAATGGGGAGAAAAAACCCAAAATTGGGAAAAAGAACAAAAAAAAAGAGTCAGAAATCCCAAAAATGGGGAAAAAAGCCCCAAAATTGGGAAAAAAACCCAAAAAACCCCCAAAAAATGGAGTCAAAAACCCCAAAAATGGAATAAAAACCCCAAAAAATGAGGAAAAAATTCAAATAAAATGGGGAAAGGGACCCAAAAAATGGGGAGAAAAACCCCAAAAATGGGAAAAAGAACCCAAAAAAAAACCCCAAAAATGGAGTCAGAAACCCCAAAAAATGGGAGAAAAACCCCAAAATTGGGAAAAAAAATTAAAAAAAATGGGGTCAGAAACCTCAAAAATGGGGAGAAAAACCCAAAAATGGGAAAAAGAACCCAAAAAACCCCAAAAAAATGGAGTCAGAAACCCCAAAAATGGGGAGAAAAAAACCAAAATTGGGAAAAAATGAATTAATGGGGAAAAATTTAAAAAAAAAATGGGAAAAGGGACCCAAAAAATGGGGAGAAAAACCCCAAAAATGGGAAAAAAAAGATCCAAAAATGGGAAAAAAAATCCCAAAAATGGGGGAAAAAAATTCAATAAAATGGGAAAAAGGGACCCAAAAAATGGGGAGAAAAACCCCAAAATCGGGAAAAATAACCAAAAAAATGGGTCAGGGACCCCAAAAATGGGGAGAAAAAACCCAAAATTGGGAAAAAAATTCAATAAAATGGGAAAAAGGGACCCAAAAAATGGGGAGAAAAACCCCAAAATCGGGAAAAAGAACCAAAAAAATGAGTCAGAAACCTCAAAAATGGGGAAAAAAACCCCAAAAATGGGAAAAAGAACCCAAAAAACCCCCAAAAAATGGAGTCAGAAACCCCAAAATCGGGAAAAAAAAATTCAATAAAATGGGGAAAAGGGACCCAAAAAATGGGGAGAAAACCCCCAAAAATGGGAAAAATAACCAAAAAAAAATGGGGTCAGAAACCTCAAAAATGGGAAAAAGAACCCAAAAAAACCCCAAAAAATGGAGTCAGAAACCCCAAAATTGGGGAGAAAAACCCCAAAATTGGGAAAAACGGGGTCAGGGACCCCAAAATTGGGGAGAAATTTTTTGGAACCCCCAAAATTTCATTCAGAACTCCCCAAAAATTCACTCAGGAGCCCCCAAATTTCACTCGAGACCCTCCCAAAAAAATTTTGGGACCCTCCCAAATTTCACTCAGCACCCCCAAAATTTTTTTGGGACCCCCAAAATTTCATTCAGAACCCCCCAAAATTTACTCAGAACCCCCCAAAAATTTTGGGACCCTCCCAAATTTAGTCAGGACCCCCCAAAATTAATTCAAGACCCCCCCCAAAAGTTTTTGGGACCCTCCCAAATTTTTTGGGACCCCCCCAAATTTATTCAGAACTCCCCAAAAATTTATTCAGGACACCCCCAAAAATTTTGGGGCCTCCAAAAATTTACTCAGAACCCCAAAAAATTTTTGGAACCCTCCCAAATTTCACTCAGGACCCCCCCAAATTTTTTTGGGGACCCTCCCAAATTTTTTTGGGTCCCCAAAATTTATTCACCACTCCCAAAAATTCACCCAGAACCTCCCAAATTTCACTCAGAACCCCCCAAAATTTACTCAGGACCCCCAAAACTTCACTCAGCACCCCCCAAATTTCCCTCAGGACCCCCCCAAAATTTTTTGGGACCCCCCAAAATTTGATTTTTGGGGCTCTCACCGATCTGCAGCTGCCGGCGCAGGCGGTCGAGGCTGCGCTGCCGGTACCGGGCCTGGGCGGCCTGGAGGCGTCCGGTGACCCCCAAAAACTGCTGGGCCAGGACCCCGTGCTGCTTCGGGACCCCCAAAATCGGTCAGAGCTGCCCAAAAAACCCCAAAATCCCAAAAATCCCCAAAATTCCAGCCCGAAAAACCCCAAAAATCCCAAAATCCTGGAGAAAATCGCCCCAAAAATCCCCAAAATCCTCAAAATTTCAGCCCAAAAAACCCCCAAAATCCCAAAAATCCTGAGAGACTCACCCAAAAAAAGCCAAAAAATAGAAAAAAAATCCCCAAATCCCCCAAATTCCCAAAAATCCCCGAAATTCCAGCCCAAAAAACCTCAAAAATCCCAAAAATCAGGGTGGGAATTGCCCAAATTCCGGCAAAAATCGCCCCAAAATCCCACCCAAAAAACCCAAAATTCGCAAAATTCCTGGAGAGAATCGCCCCAAAATCCCAAAAATCCTGGAGAAAACCCAAAATTTCCCCAAATTCCCCAAAATTCCCAAAATTCCTTCCAAAATCCCCCCCAAATCTCCCCCAAATCCCCCAAATTTCCACCAAAATCCCAAAAATTCCTCCAAATCCCCCAAATCGCCCCCAAAATCCCACCCAGGACCCCCCAAAAACTGCTGGGCCAGGACCCCGTGCTGCTTCGGGACCCCCAAAATCGGTCAGGGCTGCCCAAAAAACCCCAAAATCCCAAAAATCCCCAAAATTCCAGCCCGAAAAACCCCAAAAATCCCAAAAATCAGGGTGGAAATTGCCCAAATTCTGGCGAAAATCGCCCCAAAAATCCCACCCAGGGATCCCCCAAAAACTGCTGGGCCAGGACCCCGTGCTGCTTCGGGACCCCCAAAATCCGTCAGAGCCGCCCAAAAAACCCCAAAATCCCAAAAATCCCCAAAATCCCAGCCCAAAAAACCCCAAAAATCCCAAAAATCCCCAAGAGAATCGCCCCAAAAATCCCCAAAATCCTCAAAATTCCAGCCAAAAAAACCCCCAAAATCCCAAAAATCCTGAGAGACTAACCCCAAAAAACCCCAAAAAATAGAAAAAACATCCCCAAATCCCCCAAATTCCCCAAAATCCCCGAAATTCCAGCCTGAAAAACCCCAAAAATCCCAAAAAATGCGGTGGAAATCGCCCCAAATTCCGGCGAAAATCGCCCCAAAATCCCGCCCAAAAAACCCAAAATTCGCAAAATTCCTGGAGAGAATCGCCCCAAAATCCCAAAAATCCTGGAGAAAACCCCAAAATTCCCCCAAATTCCCAAAATTCCTTCCAAAATCTCCCCCAAATCCCCCAAATTTCCACCAAAATCCCAAAAATTCCTCCAAATCCCCCAAATCGCCCCAAAAATCCCATCCAGGACCCCCCAAAAACTGCTGGGCCAGGACCCCGTGCTGCTTCGGGACCCCCAAAATCGGTCAGGGCTGCCCAAAAAACCCCAAAATCCCAAAAATCCCCAAAATTCCAGCCCGAAAAACCCCAAAAATCCCAAAAATCCCTGAGAGAATCGCCCCAAAAATCCCCAAAATCCTCAAAATTCCAGCCAAAAAACCCCCAAAAACTGCTGGGCCAGGACCCCGTGCTGCTTCAGGACCCCCAAAATCGGTCAGGGCTGCCCAAAAAACCCCAAAATCCCAAAAATCCCCGAAATTCTAGCCCGAAAAACCCCAAAAATCCCAAAAATCCCGGTGGAAATCGCCCAAATTCCGGCGAAAATTCCCCAAAAATCCACCCAGGACCCCCAAAAACTGCTGGGCCAGGACCCCGTGCTGCTTTGGGAACCCCAAAATTGGTCAGGGCTGCCCAAAAAACCCCAAAATCCCAAAAATCCCCGAGAGAATCGGCCAAAAAATCCCAAAAATCCCCGAAATTCCAGCCCAAAAAACCCAAAAAATCTCAAAAATCCCAAAGAAAATCGCCCCAAAATCCCACCCAAAAATGCCAAAATTCCCAAAATTCCTGGAGAGAATCGGCCAAAAAACCCCAAAATCCCAAAAATCCCCAAAATTCCAGCCCGAAAAACCCCAAAAATCCCAAAAATCCCCGAGAGAATCGGCCCAAAAATCCCCAAAATCCAGAGAGAGTCGGCGAAAAAATCCCCCCAAAAATCGAAAAAAAACCCAAAAAACCCCAAAATCCCAAAAATCCCCAAAATTCCAGCCCAAAAAACCCCAAAAATCCCAAAAAAATCCCAGAGAAAATTGCCCAGAAAATCCCAAAAAAATCGAAAAAAAAATCCCAAAAATCCCGAAAAATCCCAAAATTTCCCCAAATTCCCCATAATTTTCCCCAAAATCCCCCAAAATTCCTCCCAAAATTCCTTCCAAAATCCCCCCCAAATTCCCCCAAAATCCCCCCAAATTTCCCCCAAAAATCCCCCAAATCCCCCAAATTTTCCCCCAAAGTCCCCAAATTTCCCCCAAATTTCCCCCAAAATCCCCCAAATTCCCCCCAAAATTCCACCAAAATCCCAAAATTTCCCCAAAATTCCCCAAAATTTTCCCCAAATTCCCCCAAAATCCCCGAAATGTCCCGGCCCCCACCTGCGTGCGCCGCACCCGCGCTCGGATGGAATTTCGGTTCTCGGCCTCGTCCTGGGGGGGCTCCAGCCCTGGGGACCCCAAAAAAAACCCAAAATTTGGGTCGGGGACCCCAAAATTGGGGGAAAAAAACCCAAAAATGGGATCAGAGACCCCAAAATTTGGGATAGGGACTCCAAAATTGGGGAAAAAAATCCCAAAATTGAGGAAAAAAACCCAAAATTTGGGTCGGGGACCCAAAAATTGGGGAAAAACCCCAAAATTGGGGAAAAAACCCAAAATTGGGGTCAGGAACCCCAAAATTTGGGGTCAAGGAACCCAAAATTGGGATTGGGAACCCCAAAATTGAGGAAAAAAACCCAAAATTTGGACCAAGGACCCCAAAATTTGTGTCAGGAACCCCAAAATTTGCGGCAAAAAAAACCCTAAAAATGAGATGGGGACCCCAAAAATGGCAAAAAAACCCCCAAATTGGGGTCAGGGACCCCAAAATTTGGATTGGGAACCCCAAAATTGGAGGGAAAACCCAAAAATTGGGATGGGGACTCCAAAATTGGGGATAAAAAAACCAAAATTGGGGAAAAAAAAATCCCAAAATTTGGATCAGGGACCCCAAAATTGGGGAAAAAATCCCAAAATTGGGGTCGGGGACCCCAAAATTTGGGTCGGGGACCCCAAAAATAAGGGAAGAAAACCCAAAATTGGGGAAAAACCTCCCAAAAATTGGGGAGAAAAACCCAAAATTTGGGTCGGGGACCCCAAAAATGGGGTCAGGAACCCCAAAATTTGGGTCAGGGACCCCAAAATTGGGGAAAAAAACCCCCAAAATTGGGACTTTTGGGGTATTTGGGGCCAGTTTGGGGTTTTTGGGGTTGGGGGTTTTTTGGGGGGATTTTTTGGGTTTTTTTGGGGATTTTTTGGGAGTTTTTTCGGTCGTTTTTGGGGTGGTTTTGGGGTTTTTTTGGGGGTGGTTTTTGGGTTTTCTGGGGGGTTTTGGGGGGGATTTTTAGGGTTTTTTTGGGGTTTTAGGGGGGGTTTTTGGGGGGATTTTTTTGGGTTTTTTGGGGGGATTTTTTGGGGTGATTTTTTGGGTTTTTTGGGGGTTTTAGGGGTTTTTTTTGGGGGTGGTTTTTTGGGGTTTTTTGGAGTTTTTTGGGGGTTTTTGGGGCGATTTTTTGGGCTTTTTTGGGGTTTTAGGAGGGGTTTTTTGGGGGTGGTTTTTTGGGGTGGTTTTGGGGGACTTTTTTGGGGGTTTTGGGGTTTTTTTGGGGGGATTTTGGGGGTTTTTTGGGGTGATTTTTGGGGGTTTTTTGGGGTTTTTTTGGGGGTTTTAGGGGGGTTTTTTGGGGGATTTTTGGGGTTTTTTGGAGTGGTTTTTTTTGGGTTTTGGGGGTTTTTTGTGGTCGTTTTGGGGGTTTTTTGGGGGGATTTTTTGGGGTGATTTTTTGGGCTTTTTTAAGGTTTTAGGGGTTTTTTTTGGGGGTGGTTTTTTGGGGTTTTTTGGAGTTTTTTGGGGGGATTTTTTGGGCTTTTTTGGGGTTTTAGGAGGGGTTTTTTGGGGGTGGTTTTTTGGGGTTTTTTAGGGGGTTTTTGGGGTTTTTTTTTTGGGTGGTTTGGGGGGATTTTTTTAAGGGTGTTTTGGGTTTTTTGGGTTTTTTGGGGGGGGTTTTGGGGTGATTTTTTGGGGTTTTTTTGGGTTTTAGGGGGTTTTTTTGGGTTTTTGGGGGGGCTTTTTGGGGTTTTTGGGGGGTTTTTTTGGGTTTTTTTGGGATTTTAGGGGGTTTTTTTGGGGGGTTTTTTTGGGGTTTTTTGGGGTGGTTTTGGGGGACTTTTTTGGGGGTTTTGGGGGTTTTTTGGGGGGATTTTTGGGTTTTTTTGGGGTTTTAGGGGGGGTTTTGGGTTTTTTGGGGGTGTTTTGGGGGGGATTTTTTGGGGGGATTTTTGGGTTTTTTTGGGGTTTTAGGGGGGGTTTTGGGGCGGTTTTTTTGGGGTTTTTTGGGGTGGTTTTTTGGGGGGTTTTTTGGGTTTTCTGGGGTTTTTTGGGGGGGATTTTTGGGGTTTTTGGGGGTTTTTTTGGGGTGTATTTTTAGGGTATTTTTGTGGGGTTTTGGGGCGGTTTTTTTGGGGGTGTTTTTTTTGGGGGTTTTGGGGTTTTTTTGGGGGTGGTTTTTTGGGGCTTTTGGGTTTTTTTTGGGGGGTTTTTTTTGGAGTGTTTTTTTGGGGGATTTTGGGGATTTTTTTGGGTTTTTTTGGGGTTTTTTTAGGGTGCTTTTTGGTGTTTTTTGGGGTGGTTTTTGGGAGTGACTTTTTTGTTGTTTTTGAGGTTTTTTTGGTTTTTTTTGGGGGTGTTTTTGGGGGGATTTTTTGGTTTTTTTGGGGTTTTGGGGGGGTTTGGGGGTTTTTTGGGGGGTTTTTGGGGGGGATTTTTTGGGTTTTTTGGGGGGATTTTTTTTGGGTTTTGGGGTGGTTTTTTGGGTTTTTTGGGGATTTTCGGGGGGGTTTTTTGGGGGATTTTTGGGGTTTTTTGGGTTTTAGGGGGGTTTTTTTGGAGTGTTTTTTTGGGGTTTTTTTGGGGGGTTTGGGGGGTTTTTTTGGGGTTTTTTTTAGGGTATTTTTGTGGGTTTTTGGGGGATTTTTTGGGGTGATTTTTTGGGTTTTTTGGGGTGATTTTTTGTGGTGTTTTGTGGCCATTTTTGGGGTTTTTTGGGGGTGTTTTTGGTGTTTTTTGGGGTGTGTTTTTTAGGGTATTTTTGTGGGTTTTGGGGCGGTTTTTTTGGGATTTGGGGGTGTTTTTTTTGGGGGTTTTTGGGGGATTTTGGGGTGATTTTTTGGGGGTTTTTTGGGGTTTTTTTGGGGGTTTTAGGGTTTTTTTGGGGGGGAATTTTTGGGGTTTTTTTTGGGGTGGTTTTTTGGGGTGTTTTTTGGGGGGATTTTTGGGGTGGTTTTTTTGGGGTTTTTTGGGGTTTTGGGGTGATTTTTTGGGGTTTTTTTTGGGGGGTGGTTTTTTGGTTTTTTTTGGGGGGGGGGGTTTTGGGGTTTTTTCGGGTTTTGGGGGGATTTTTGGGGATTTTTGTGGGGTTTTTTTTAGGGTATTTTTGTGGGTTTTTGGGACTTTTTTTGGTGTTTTTGGGGGTGGTTTTTTGGGGTTTTTTGGGTTTTTTTCGGGTACCTCGGAGGCCCCCCGGATCTCCCGCGTCAGCTCCTGGATCTCGTCCCGCAGCCGCTGCAGCTCCCGCTGGAGCTCTGGGGGCCCAAAATCACCCAAAATCACCCCAAAATCCACCCAAAATCACCCAAAATCACCCAGAATCACCCAGAATCACCCAGAATCACCCAAAATTCATCCAAAATCAGCCAAAATCACCCAAAATCAGCCAGAATCCACCCAAAATCAGCCAAAATCAGCCAAAATCCACCCAAAATTGACCCAAAATCAGCCAAAATTCACCCAAAATTCACCCAAAATCACCCAAAATCACCCCAAAATCCACCCAAAATCACCCAAAATCCACCCCAAATCACCCAAAATCATCCAAAATTGGCCCAAAATCAGCCAAATCAGCCAAAATCACCCAAAATTCACCCCAAATCCACCCCAAATCAGCCAAAATCACCCAAAATTCACCCCAAATCCACCCCAAATCAGCCAAAATCACCCAAAATTCACCCAAATTCACCCAAAACGAACCCATAATTGACCCCAACACTGACCCCAAAATTTACCCAAAATCACCCAAAATTCACCCAAAATCCACCCAAAATTCCCCCCAAATGAACCCAAAATTCACCCAAAAATTCACCCAAAAATTCACCCAAAAATTCACCTCAAATCCCCCGAAATTCCCCCCAAAACGAAGCCAAAATCCACCCGAAAAATCCCCCAAAAATCCCCCCAAATCCCCCAAAATCCCCCGAAATTCCCCCCAAATTCTCATAAAATCCCCAAATTTCCCAAAATTCCCCCCAAATTCCCCCCAAAATCCGGCCCCAATTCCCCCTACCCTGTGGGGGGAGGGGCGTTCCCAGCACCCTCTCCTGCAGCTGCTCCAGCTCGGCCGCCTTCAGCTGCAGCGCCCGCAGCCCCGCCCGCACCCCCACCGCCTGTCGCGATATATCGCGATAGGAGAGAGGTTATATCGCGATAGGGGAGGGGATATCGCGATAGGGGAGGGGATATCGCGATAGGGGAGGGGATATCGCGATAGGAGAGGGCATATCGCGATAGGGAGAGGTTATATCGCGATATGAGAGGGGATATTGCGATAGGGGATGGGATATCGCGATAGGGAGAGGTTATATCGCGATAAGGACACTCATATCGCGATAGGGGACCACGGCCCCGCCCACGCCCCTGCTGCCTGTCGCGACATAGCGCAATAGGAAAGGGGATATCGCGATAGGAGATGGGATATCGCGATAGGGGACGGCGGCCCCGCCCGCGCCCCTGCCGCCTGGCGCGACATATCGCGATAGGGGATGGGATATCGCGATAGGGGATGGGATATCGCGATAGGGGACGGCAGCCCCGCCTGCACCCCCACCGCCTGTCGCGACATGTCGCGATAGGCGATGTTATATCGCAATAAGAACACTCATATCGCGATAGGGGACGGCAGCCCCGCCCACACCCCCACCGCCTGTCGCAATGTATCGCGATAGGGACACTCATATCGTGATAAGGACCGTCATATCGCTATAGGGACCGCAGCCCCGCCCGCATCGGCCCTGCCTGTCGCGATGTATCGCGATAGGGATCATCATGTCACGGTACGGGATGGGATATCGCAATAGGGGCTGTTATATCTCGCGATAGGGGACAGGATATCGCGATAGGGGACGAGATATTGCGATGTCCCGCCTGCTGCGACATGGCGCGATAGGGACGCTCATATCGCGATAGCGCCCGCAGCCCTGCCCGCACCTACCCCCTCCCTGGCGTGACATGTCACGATAGGAGATGCTGTATCACGATAGGGACCGTCACATCGCGCGACCAAGCCTGCTGCGGTATATCGCGACAGGGACCGCCATATCGCGACAGGGGGGCGTGATATCGCCACAGGGACCGCTCGTATCGCGATAGCCCAGCCCGCCGGCCGGCGACATCACCACTTATATCGCGATAGCGCCCGTTACATCGCGACAGGGGCCGTTATATCGCGATAGGGACACGAGACGCCACCGCCTAAACGCGTCATATCGCAACAGAGGCCGGTCATATCGCGATAGGGGCCATTATATCGCGACAGGGACACGAGCCGTCGCCGCCCGAACGCGTCATATCGCGACAGGGGGCACGGGATATCGCGATATGGACGCGTCGGGAGGGGCGGGGCCGTATGCAAACGAGATGCAAATGAGGGAGGGGGAGGGGGCGTGGCCGGGACCCACCTGGGCCAGGGCGGGGTCGCCGGGGGGGCGGAGCCAGCCCCGCCCCTCCCCCCCTCCCCCCTCCGAGTCCGACTCCGAGTCCGAGCCCTGCGGGGACAGCGGGGGAGGGGCAGGGGGGGGGGAGCCCCGTTCCGGTGACGGATCCGGATCCAGATCCGGGTTTTGGGGCTCCCCCGGCACCGATTTTGGGGGTTTTTTTTCCCATTTTTGGGGTTTTTTTCCCATTTTTGGGGTCCCCATCCCATTTTTGGGGTTCCTGACCCAAATTTTTTGGGGCTTTTTTCCCAAATTTTGGGAATTTTTTTCCCAAATTTTTGGGGTTTCTTTCTCCAATTTTGGGGTCCCCAATCCAAATTTTGGGGTTCCTGACCCAAATTTTGGGTTTTTTTCCCCCAATTCTGGTGGGGTTTTTTGCCGTTTTTGGGGTCCCTGATCCCATTTTTTGGGGTTTTTTTTTCCCAAATTTTTTGGGTTTTTTTCCCCCAATTTTGGGGGGTTTTTGCCATTTTGGGGTTCCCTGATCCCATTTTTGGGTTATTTTTTTTCCCAAATTTTTGGGGGTTTTTTCCCCCAATTTTGGGAGGTTTTTGCCATTTTTGGGGTTCCCTGATCCCATTTTGGGGGGTTTTTCCCCAATTTTGGGGTTTTTTTCCCAATTTTGGGGTTGCCTGATCCCGATTTTGGGGTTTTTTCCCCAATTTTGGGAAGTTTTTGCCATTTTTGGGGTTTCCTGATCCCATTTTGGGGTTTTTTTTCCCCAATTTTGGGGTTGCCTGATCCCGATTTTGGGGTTTTTTTCCCAAATTTTTGGGGCTTTTTTCCCAAATTTTGGGGTTCCCGACCCAAATTTTTGGGCTTTTCCCCCCGATTTTGGGGATTTTTTTTCCCCAATTTTGGGGTTCCTGACCCAAATTTTTTGGGTTTTTTTTTTTTGGCATTTTTGGGGTTCCCTGATCCCGATTTTGGGGTTTTTCCCCAACTTTGGGAGTTTTCCCCTAATTTTGGGGTCCCTGATCCCATTTTTGGGGTCTCCGATCCAAATTTTGGGGTTTCCGATCCCATTTTTGGGTTTTTCCCCCAATTTTGGGGTCCCTGATCTTGATTTTGGGGTTCGTGACGCCAGTTTTGGGGTTTTCCCCATTTTTGGGGTTTTTTTTCCCAAATTTTGGGGTCCCTGATCCCATTTTTGGGGTCCCCGGCCCCAATTTTGGTTTTTTTCCCCCATTTTTGGGGTTCCCGACCCCAAATTTCACGTTCTCCCCCCCAAATTTCACCTTTTCCCCCCCGATTTTTTCCCTTTTTTCCCCGTTTCCGGCCCCTTTCCCCCCATTTCCGAGGCCCCCGATGCCGATTTTTTTGCTCTTTTCCCCCATTTTTTACTCTTTCCCCCATTTTTTGCTCATTTTTTCCCGATTTCGGGTTTTTTTCCCCCATTTTCCGGCTCTCGCCTGATGCAGCTCCCGCGTCCGGTCCCTCATGGCGGCCGAACCGGAAGCGGCCGCCGGAACCATCGAGAGGAACCACAGAGACCGAGCCGGAAGTCCTCCAAGGCCACAGAGACCAAACAGGAAGTCGTCCAATACCACAGAGCCCAAACCGGAAGTCCTCCACAAAACCATCGAGACGAAGCGGAAGTGCCTCCCCGAACTCACCGGGAGGAGCCGAGCGCTGATTGGTGGGTTTGGGCCGGCCAAAGGGGGGCGTGGCCTGGGCGGCGCCACTTCCGGGGAGCCGGCGGGAGCGGCGCGGAGGCGCCAGGGGGCGGTAAGAGCGCGGGGGGGAACTGGGATGGACTGGGATGGACTGGGATGGACTGGGATGGACTGGAGGGACTGGGAGGGACTGGGATGAACTGGGATGGACTGGGAGAGACTGGGAGGGAACTGGGAGGGACTGGGAGGGACTGGGATGAACTGGGATGAACTGGGATGGACTGGGAGAGACTGGGAGGGAACTGGGAGGGACTGGGAGGGACTGGGAGGGAACTGGGAGGGAACTGGGAGGGAACTGGGAGGGACTGGGAGGAACTGGGAGGGAACTGGGATGGACTGGGAGGGACTGGGAGGGACTGGGAGGGAACTGGGATGGACTGGGAGGGACTGGGAGGGGACTGGGAGGGACTGGGAGGGAACTGGGAGGGAACTGGGATGGACTGGGATGAACTGGGATGGACTGGGAGGGAACTGGGATGAACTGGGAGGGACTGGGAGGGACTGGAGGGACTGGGATGAACTGGGAGGGAACTGGGATGGACTGGATGAACTGGGAGGGAACTGGGATGGACTGGGAGGGACTGGGAGGGACTGGGAGGGACTGGGAGGGAACTGGGAGGGACTGGGAGGGAACTGGGCTCTCACCTGGCTCAGGTGCCCCCCTGAGCCGACTTTTGGGTCTCACCTGTGCCCAGGTGACCCCGTGAATAGATTTTGGCTCTCACCTGGCTCAGGTGTCCCCTGTGATCCCCCTGATCGAATTTCTGGGCTCTCACCTGCGCCAGGTGACCCCTGGGACCCCCTGAATGGGTTTTGAGCTCTCACCTGTGGCAGGTGTCCCCCTGAGCCAATTTTTGGGTTCTCACCTGTGCCAGGTGCCCCCCTGAATGGGTTTTGAGCTCTCACCTGTGCCAGGTGCCCCCCTGAATAGATTTTGGGCTCTCACCTGTGCCAGGTGACCCCTGGGACCCCCTGAATGGATTTTTGGGCTCTCACCTGTGCCCAGGTGACCCCTGGGACCTCCTGAATGGATTTCTGGGCTCTCACCTGTGCTCAGGTGACCCCTGAATGGGTTTTGGGCTCTCACCTGTGCCCAGGTGACCCCCGAGCGGATTTCCGGGCTCTCACCTGTGCCAGGTGTTCCCCTGAGAGATTTCCGGGCTCTCACCTGGCTCAGGTGTCCCCTGGGACCCCCTGAATGGGTTTTGGGCTCTCACCTGTGCCCAGGTGCCTCCCTGAGCCAACTTTTGGCTCTCACCTGTGCCCAGGTGACCCCCTGAATGGATTTTTGGCTCTCACCTGTGCCAGGTGCCCCCCTGAGTGGATTTTCGGGCTCTCACCTGTGCCCAAATGACCCCTGAACGGATTTTTGGCTCTCACCTGTGCCCAGGTGACCCCTGAATAAATTTGGCCTCTCACCTGTGCCAGGTGACCCTCTGAGCCGACTTTTGGGTCTCACCTGCGCCAGGTGTTCCCCTGATCGAATTTCTGGGCTCTCACCTGTGCCAGGTACCCCCCTGAGCCAACTTTTGGCTGTCACCTGTGCCCAGGTGACCCCCTGATCAAATTTCCGGGCTCTTACCTGGCTCAGGTGTCCCTCAGGACTCCCTGAGCGGATTTCGGGCTCTCACCTGTGCCCAGGTGCCCCCCTGAGCCGACTTTTGGGTCTCACCTGTGTCAGGTGACCCCGTGAATAGATTTTGGCTCTCACCTGGCTCAGGTGTCCCCCAGAACCTCCTTGAGCGGATTTTGGGCTCTCACCTGTGCCCAGGTGACCCCCTAAGGGATTTTGGGCCCTCACCTGTGCCCAGGTGACCCCCTGATAAAATTTCCGGGCTCTTACCTGGCTCAGGTGTCCCCCAGAACCTCCCTGAATAGATTTGGGTTCTCACCTGGCTCAGGTGTTCTCTGGGACCCCTGAGCCGATTTCCGGGCTCTCACCTGTGCTCAGGTGTTCCCCTGATCGAATTTCCGGGCTCTCACCTGGCTCAGGTGTCCCCCAGGACCTCCTTGAGCGGATTTCGGGCTCTCACCTGTGCCCAGGTGACCCCTGAATGGGTTTTGGGCTCTCACCTGCGCCAGGTGACCCCTGGGACCCCCTGAATGGATTTTTGGGCTCTCACCTGTGCCCAGGTGCCCCTCTGATCGAATTTTCCCTCTCTCACCTGTGCCCAGGTGACCCCCTAAAGGATTTTGGCTCTCACCTGGCTCAGGTGCCCCTCTGATCGAATTTTCGGGCTCTTACCTGGCTCAGGTGTCCCCCCAGAACCTCCCTGAATAGATTTGGGTTCTCACCTGGCTCAGGTGTCCCCTGGGACCCCCTGAATGGATTTTTGGGTCTCACCTGTGTCAGGTGACCCCTGAATAGATTTGGGCTCTCACCTGTGCCCAGGTGACCCCTGGGACCCCCTGAGGAGATTTTGGGCTCTCACCTGTGCCCAGGTGCCTCCCTGAGCTGACTTTTGGGTCTCACTTGTGCCAGGTGACCCCCTGATCGAATTTCCGGGCTCTCACCTGTGCCCAGGTGCCCCCCGAGCCGACTTTTGGGTCTCACCTGTGCCCAGGTGCCCCCCTGAGCCGATTTTCGGGCTCTTACCTGCGCCAGGTGCCTCCCTGAGTGGATTTTGGGCTCTCACCTGTGCCCAGGTGACCCCCGAAGGGATTTTGGCTCTCACCTGTGCCCAGGTGATCCCTGAACAGATTTGGCCTCTCACCTGCGCCAGGTGCCCACCTGAGCCGATTTTTGGGTTCTCACCTGCGCCCAGGTGCCCCTCTGATCAAATTTTCCCTCTCTCACCTGTGCCCAGGTGTCTCCCTGATCGAATTTCCGGGCTCTCACCTGGCTCAGGTGTCCCCTGGGACCCCCTGAATGGATTTCTGGGCTCTCACCTGTGCCAGGTGACCCCTGAGCCGATTTTTGGGTCTCACCTGTGTCCAGGTGCCCCCTGAGCCGACTTTTGGGCTCTCACCTGTGCCAGGTGCCCCCCAGAACCTCCCTGAACAGATTTGGGGGTCTCACCTGTGCCCAGGTGACCCCTGAACCGTTTTGGGCTCTCACCTGTGCCCAGGTGACCCCCTGATCGAATTTCCGGGCTCTCACCTGTGCCAGGTGCCCTCCTGAGGGGCTTTTTGGGCTCTTACCTGTGTCAGGTGAGCCCTGAACAGATTTGGGCTCTCACCTGCACCAGGTGACCCCCCGAGCCAATTTTTGGCTCTCACCTGTGCCCAGGTGACCCCTGAACCGTTTTTGGTTCTCACCTGCGCCCAGGTGACCCCTGAGCCGATTTTTGGGTTCTCACCTGTGCCCAGGTGACCCCTGAGCCGATTTTTGGGCTCTCACCTGGCTCAGGTGTCCCCTGGGACCCCCCTGAGCAGATTTCAGGCTCTTACCTGTGCCCAGGTGACCCCTGAACCGTTTTTGGCTCTCACCTGTGCCAGGTGTTCCCCTGATTGAATTTCTGGGCTCTCACCTGCGCCCAGGTGACCCCTCTGAGCCAATTTTTGGCCTCTCACCTGTGCCCAGGTGCCCCCTGAACTGTTTTGGCCTCTCACCTGTGCCCAGGTGCCCCCCTGAGCTGATTTTCGGGCTCTTACCTGGCTCAGGTGTCCCCAGGAACGCCCTGAATGGATTTCCGGGCTCTCACCTGCGCCAGGTGACCCCTTGAGCCAATTTTTGGGTTCTCACCTGTGCCAGGTGTTCCCCTGAGCCGATTTCCAGGCTCTTACCTGGCTCAGGTGTCCCCTGGGACCCCCCCGAGCCGATTTTTGGCTCTCACCTGTGCCCAGGTGACCCCCTAAGGGATTTTGGGCTCTTACCTGGCTCAGGTGTTCTCCAGAACCTCCCTGAGCAGATTTCGGGCTCTCACCTGTGCCCAGGTGACCCCCCGGATCCCCTGAATGGATTTTGGGCTCTATTGAGAGATTTTTGGGCTCTCACCTGTGCCCAGGTGACCCTCGGGACCCCCTGAATGGGTTTTGGGCTCTCACCTGCGCCAGGTGCTCCCCTGAGTGGATTTTCGGGCTCTTACCTGCGCCAGGTGCCTCCCTGAGCTGATTTTTGGGCTCTCACCTATGCCCAGGTGATCCCTGAACAGATTTGGGCTCTCACCTGTGCCAGGTGACCCCCCGAGCCGATTTTTGGGTTCTCACCTGTGCCCAGGTGATCCCTGAATAAATTTGGGCTCTCACCTGGCTCAGGTGCCCCCCAGAACCTCCCTGAACAGATTTGGGGGTCTCACCTGTGCCAGGTGCCCCCCTGATTGAATTTCTGGGCTCTCACCTGCGCCCAGGTGATCCCTGAACAGATTTGGGGGTCTCACCTGTGCCAGATGTTCCCCTGATCGAATTTCCGGGCTCTCACCTGCGCCCAGGTGCCCCCCTGAGGGATTTTGGGCTCTTACCTGGCTCAGGTGTCCCCCAGAACCTCCCTGAATAGATTTGGGTTCTCACCTGGCTCAGGTGTTTCCTGGGAACCCCTGAGCTGATTTTTGGGCTCTCACCTGTGCCCAGGTGACCCCCTGAGGGATTTTGGCCTCTCACCTGTGCCCAGGTGACCCCCTAAGGGATTTTGGGCTCTCACCTGTGCCCAGGTGACCCCTGAACTGTTTTGGCCTCTTACCTGTGCCCAGGTGACCCCCCGAGCCAATTTTTGGCTCTCACCTGTGCCCAGGTGACCCCCGAACTGTTTTTGGCTCTCACCTGTGCCCAGGTGCCCCCTGAACAGATTTGGGCTCTCACCTGGCTCAGGTGACCCCTGAATAAATTTGGGCTCTCACCTGTGCCCAGGTGCCCCCCTGATCGAATTTCCGGGCTCTCACCTGGCTCAGGTGTCCCCTGGGACCCCCTGAATGGATTTTTGGCCTCTCACCTGTGCCCAGGTGACCCCCGAAGGGATTTTCCGGCTCTTACCTGGCTCAGGTGTTCTCCAGAACCTCCCTGAGCAGATTTCGGGCTCTCACCTGTGCCCAGGTGTTCCCCTGATTGAATTTCCGGGCTCTTACCTGGCTCAGGTGTCTCCTGAGACCCCCCTGAGCAGATTTCGGGCTCTCACCTGCTCCAGGTGCCTCCCTGAGCCGACTTTTGGGTCTCACCTGTGCCCAGGTGTCCCCTGGGACCCCCTGAATGGATTTTTGGGTCTCACCTGTGCCAGGTGCTCCCCTGAGGGGCTTTTTGGGCTCTCACCTGTGCCCAGGTGACCCCTGAATAGATTTGGGCTCTCACCTGGCTCAGGTGACCCCTGAATAAATTTGGGCTCTCACCTGTGCCCAGGTGCCCCCCTGATCGAACTTCCGGGCTCTCACCTGTGCCCAGGTGACCCCTGAACCGTTTTTGGCTCTCACCTGTGCCCAGGTGCCCTCACCCGATCATCTTTCCCCTCTCTCCCCCGTGCCCAGGTGCGATGGCAGAGGCCGGCCCCGCCCCCGAGGAGCCGGCAGGTGCGTCCCGGCAGGTTGGACAGGTGGGGGCGCAGGTGGGTCAGCAGGTGGGGGCGGGGCCGCTGGCGCTGCTGGGGGCGCGGGCGTTGGACGTCACCTTCGAGGTGGGCGACGAGTACGAGATCATCGAGACCATCGGCACCGGCGCCTACGGCGTGGTCAGCTCCGCCCGCCGGCGGGACACAGGTGAGCGCACCTGGGGGTGCACCTGGGTACAGCTGGGATACCTGGGGGCACACCTGGGTACAGCTGGGATACACCTGAGATACACCTGGGTACACCTGACATAGCTGGGGGCACACCTGTGCACACCTGGGCACACCTGGGCACACCTGGGATACACCTGGGTACACCTGGGACACACCTGGGCACACCTGAGATACCTGGGATACACCTGGGTACACCTGGGAACACCTGGGGGCACCTGGGATACACCTGGGCACACCTGGGTACAGCTGGGGGCACCTGGGGACACCTGGGCACACCTGGGCACAGCTGAGATACACCTGGGATACACCTGAGATACCTGGGAGGGCCGGGTCAGCTCGGCCTGGAGAAGGGACACAGGTGAGCACACCTGGGACGCACCTGGGTACACCTGGGTACACCTGAGTTAGCTGGGGACACACCTGGGATACACCTGGGTACACTTGGGCACACCTGGGCACACCTGGGTACACCTGGGCACACCTGAGATACCTGGGTGGGCTGCGAGGGCTGGGTCAGCTTGGCCCGGCGGAGGGACACAGGTGAGCGCACCTGGGACGCACCTGGGTACACCTGGGATACACCTGGGGCACACCTGGGCACAGCTGGGATACACCTGAGATACCTGGGGGGGGCTGGGGTCAGCTCCGCCCGGCGGCGGGACACAGGTGAGCGCACCTGGGACGCACCTGGGTACACCTGGGATACACCTGGGATACACGTGGGATACACCTGGGATACCTCGGGGCACACCTGGGTACACCTGGGCACACCTGGGCACACCTGGGTACACCTGGGATACACCTGAGGGCACCTGGGGGCACACCTGGGCACACCTGGGGCACACCTGGGCACACCTGGGATACGCCTGGGATACACCTGGGATACCTGGGGGCACCTGGGATACACCTGGGCACACCTGGGATACACCTGAGATACACCTGGGGTACCTGGGCACATTTGGGACACACCTGGGCACACCTGACATAGCTGGGGGCACACCTGGGGGCACCTGGGGGCACCTGAGATACACCTGGGCACACCTGGGACCCTTTTGGGCACACCTGGGACCCCTTTTTGGGGCACACCTGGAACCCTTTTTGGGGCACACCTGAGACCGTTTTGGGGCACACCTGAGGACACACCTGGGCACACCTGGGACCCCTTTTTGGGCACACCTGAGACCTTTTTTTGGGGGAGTTCCCGCACACCTGGGACCCCTTTTCGGGGCACACCTGGGACCTTTTTGGGGCACACCTGGGACTTTTTTTGGGGGAGCTCCTGGACACCTGGGACCCTTTCTGGGGCACACCTGGAACCCCTTTTTGGGCACACCTGGGACCCTTTTGGGGCACACCTGGGACCCTTTTTGGGGGGTTCCTGGACACCTGGGACCCTTTTTGGGGCACACCTGGGAACACACCTGGGCACACCTGGAACCCCTTTTTGGGGCACACCTGGGGACACACTTGGGCACACCTGGGGACACACCTGGGCACACCTGGGACCCTTTCTGGGGCACACCTGGGGACACACCTGGGCACACCTGGAACCCTTTTTGGGCACACCTGGGACCCCTTTTTGGGCACACCTGGGGACACACCTGGGCACACCTGGGACCCCTTTTTGGGCACACCTGGGACCTTTTTTTGGGGGAGTTCCCGCACACCTGGGACCCCTTTTTTGGGGCACACCTGAGATCCTTTTGGGGCACACCTGGGACCTTTTTTTGGGGGCTTCCCGGACACCTGGAACCCTTTTTTTGGGGCACACCTGGGACCTTTTTTGGGGCACACCTGAGACCTTTTTTTTGGGGAGTTCCCACACACCTGTGACCCCTTTTTCGGGGGGGCCGCACCTGCTCACCTGCGCGCGTCTGACCACGCCCCCCTCCCCGCCCCTCCCCCACCCCCAGGCCAGCAGGTGGCCATCAAGAAGATCCCCAACGCCTTCGACGTGGTGACCAACGCCAAGCGGACGCTGCGGGAGCTGAAGATCCTCAAGCACTTCAAGCACGACAACATCATCGGCATCAAGGACATCCTGCGGCCGGCCGGGCCCTACGGCGAGTTCCGCTCCGTGTGCGTCGCCGCGCCGGCGCCGGGGGGAGGGGGAGGGGTTGGGGTGGTTGGGTTGGGTTGGTTGGGTTGGGTTGGGTTGGGTTTGGTTGGGTTGGGTTGGGTTCGGTTGAGTTGGGTTTGGTTGGGTTTGGTTTGGTTGGGTTGAGTTGGGTTTGGTTGGGTTGGGTTTGGTTGGGTTGGTTGGGTTGAGTTGGGTTTGGTTGGGTTGGGTTGGTTGGGTTGGGTTGGGTTGGATGGGTTGGGTTTGGTTGAGTTGGTTTCGGTTGGGTTTGGTTGGACAGGTTGGGTTGGCTTCAGATGAGTTCAGGTGAGCTGAGTTGGGTTGGGTTGGATGGGTTGGGTTTGGTTGGATTTGGATGAGTTAGGTTGGGTTGAGTTGGGTTCAGTTGAGTTTGGTTGGGTGGGTTGGGTTGAGTTTGTTTGAGTTGAGTTGGGTTGGGTTGAGTTTGGCTCAGTTGAGTTGGGTTTGGTGAGTTTGGCTCAGTTGAGTTGGGTTTGGTTGAGTTCAGTTTGGTTGGGTTGAGTTGAGTTTGGTTGGGTTTGCTTGGATGGGTTGGGTTGGGTTGGGTTTGGATGAGTTGGGTTTGGCTCAGTTGAGTTGGGTTTGGTTGGGTTTGGATGAGTTGGGTTTGGCTCAGTTGAGTTGGGTTTGGTTGAGTTGAGTTGGGTTTGCTTGGATGGGCTGGGTTTGGTTGGGTTTGGTTGAGTTGGCTTGGGTTCAGTTGGGTTTGGTTTGGTTGATTCAGTTGAGTTGGGTTGAGTTTGGCTCAGTTGAGTTGGGTTGGGTTGAGTTGGATTGGAGGAGTTGGGTTGGGTTCAGTTGAGTTTGGTTGAGTTGAGTTTGGTTGAGTTGGGTTGGCTTTGGTTGGCTTTGGTTGGGTTTGGTTCTCTCGCGTTGCCGTCGCCCACATCACCATCCCCCTCCCCCCCCCAGCTACGTGGTGCTGGACCTGATGGAGAGCGACCTCCACCAGATCATCCACTCCTCCCAGCCGCTCACCCTGGAGCACGTCCGCTACTTCCTCTACCAACTGCTCCGCGGCCTCAAATACATCCACTCTGCCAACGTCCTGCACCGCGACCTCAAACCCAGCAACCTGCTGGTCAACGAGAACTGCGAGCTCAAGATCGGCGATTTCGGCATGGCCCGCGGCCTCGGCGCCGACCCTCGCCAGGCCAAGGCTTTCCTCACCGAGTACGTCGCCACTCGGTGGTACCGCGCGCCGGAGCTGCTGCTCTCGCTGCACCGTTACACCCGCGCCATCGACATGTGGTCGGTCGGTTGTATCTTTGCCGAAATGCTGGGCCGGCGCCAGCTTTTTCCCGGCCGGAATTACGTCCACCAGCTCCAGCTGATCATGGCGGTGCTGGGCACTCCGCCGGCCGGCGTCATGGCGGCCATCGGCGCCGAGCGGGTCCGGGCTTACCTGCAGAGTTTGCCGCCGCGGCCGCCGGTGCCTTGGGAGAGCCTGTTCGGCGCCGCCGAGCCGGCGGCTTTGGCGCTGTTGGGGAGGATGCTGCGTTTCGACCCGCGGGAGAGGGTGGGCGTGGCCGAGGCGCTGCGGCACCCGTTCCTGGCAAAGTACCACGACCCCGAGGACGAGCCCGAGTGCGTGCCGGCCTTCGACTTCGCCTTCGACCGCCAGGCGCTGACCAAGGAGGAGATCAAGGCGGCCATCGTGGCCGAGATCGCCGATTTCCACGCCCGGCGCGACGGCATCCGGCGGCAGATCGCGCCGGCGCCGGTGGGCGGGGCGGGTGGGAGGGGCGGGGCGGGGGGAGGCGGCCTGGGCGCGGCCAATGACAGCGCGGTTGGGGTGGATTTGGCCAATATGGCTGACATCGGCATGGCCAACATGGCCGACGTCAACTTGGCCAATATGGCCGCCGTCAACACCAACATGGCCGCCGTCAATGCCAACATGGCCGACGTCAACATGGCTGCCGTCAATGCCAACATGGCCACCGCCAACACCAACATGGCCGCCACCAGCGTCAACATGGCTGCCGCCAACTTGGCCAACATGGCCGCCGTCAACGCCAACATGGCCGCCACCAGCGTCAACATGGCCGCCGCCAATGCCAACATGGCCGCCGCCAGCGTCAACATGGCCGCCGCCAACATGGCCAACATGGCCGACGTCAACATGGCCGACAACAACATGGCCGGCAAAGCCAACATGGCCGACGGCGGCGGCGCGGCCGACGCCAAACTCAACAAGATGGCCGCCGGCGACCTCCCCGGCCCGGCATGGCCGCCTTGCGCCGATGTGGACATGCCCAGCCCCGCCCCCCTGGCCGACTGCCCGATGGAGACGCCGCGGGTGAAGGCCGAGCCGGTGCCGGCGGCGGTGCCGGTGCCGGTGGTGCCGGTGGCCCCGCCCCCCAAGCGGGACGGCGCCATCTCGGACGACACCAAGGCGGCGCTGAAGGCGGCGCTGCTGAAGTCGGCCATGAGGAACAAGGGCAAAGGTCAGCGGGGGGAGGGGGGGGGTTGGGGGTGGGGCTGGGCTCTGATTGGTTGGGTTGGGTTGGGTTGGGTTTGGCTGAGCTGGGCTCTGATTGGTTGGGTTGGGTCGAGTCGGGCTGTGATTGGTTGGGTTGGGTCTGGTTGGGTTGGGCTCTGATTGGTTTGGTTGGGTCAGGCTGTGATTGGTTGGGTTTGGTTGGGTTGGGTCAAGCTGGGCTCTCATTGGTTGAGTTGGGTTGAGCTGAGCTCTCATTGGTTGGGTCGGGTTGGGTTCTGATTGGTTGAGTTGGGTTGAGCTGAGCTCTGATTGGTTGGTTTGGGTTGGGTCAGGCTGTGATTGGTTGGGTTGGGTTGGGCTCTGATTGGTTGGGTTGGGTTGGGCTTTGATTGGTTAGGTTGGGTCAGGCTGTGATTAGTTGGGTTGGGTTGAGCTGAGCTCTGATTGGTTGGATTGGGTCGGGTTGGGCTCTGATTGGATGGGTTGGGTTAAGCTGGGCTCTGATTGGTTGGGTTGGGTTGGGTCAGGCTGTGATTGGTTGGGTTGGGTCAGGCTCTGATTGGTTGAATTGGGTTGGGTTTGGTAGAGCCGAGCTCTGATTGGTTGGGTTGGGCTCTGATTGGGTTGGGTCGGGCTGTGATTGGTTGGGTTTGGTTGAGCTGGGCTCTGATTGGTTGGGTTTGGTTTGATTGGATCGGGCTCTGATTGGTTGGATTGGGTCGGGTCAGGTTGGGTTCTGATTGGATGGGTTGGGTTGAGCTGGGCTCTGATTGGTTGGGTCAGGTTGGGTTGGGTTGGGTTGAGTTGGGCTCTCATTGGTTGAGTTGGGTTGAGCTGAGCTCTGATTGGTTGGATTGGGTTGGGTCAGGCTCTGATTGGTTGGGTTGGGTTGGGTTGGGTTGGGTTGGGTTGGATCAGGCTCTGATTGGTTGATTTCAGTTGGGGTGGGTTTGGTTGAACCGAGCTCTGATTGGATGGGTTTGGTTGGGTTGAGTTGAGTTGGATCGGGCTCTGATTGGTTGGGTTGAGTTGGGTTGAGCCGAGCTCTGATTGGTTGGGTTGGGTTGGCTTGACTTGGGTTGAGCTGGGCTCTCATTGGTTGGGTTGAGTTGGGTTGGATCGGGCTCTGATTGGTTGAATTGGGTTGAGTTCGGTAGAGCCGAGCTCTGATTGGTTGGGTTGGGTTGGGTTAGGTTGACTTGGGTTGAGCTGGGCTCTGATTGGTTGGGTTGACTTTGGTGTAGCCGAGCTCTGATTGGTTGGGTTGGGTTGGGTCAAGCTCTGATTGGTTGGGTTGGGTTGGGTCAAGCTCTGATTGGTTGGGTTGGGTTTGGTGGAGCCGAGCTCTGATTGGTTGGGTTGGGTTGGCTCAACCTCTGATTGGTTGGCTTCCCTTTGGTTAACTTGGCTTGACGATTGACCTCACCCGCCATCCCCTGACCCCCTGATGACCCCTTGACCCCTCCCCAGACCCTCCCTGCGCCGCCCCCGAAGCCCCCGAGGGCCGCAAGCCGGTGACGGCGGCCGAGCGGCAGCGGGAGCGGGAGGAGAAGCGCCGGCGCCGGCAGGAGCGCGCCAAGGAGCGGGAGAAGCGGCAGCGGGAGCGCGAGCGCCGCGAGCCACGCCCCCGGGGGGAGGGGCTGCAGGGCCTGCTC
Organism: Phylloscopus trochilus trochilus; assembly: GCA_016584745.2. Classification (NCBI taxonomy): domain Eukaryota; kingdom Metazoa; phylum Chordata; class Aves; order Passeriformes; family Phylloscopidae; genus Phylloscopus; species Phylloscopus trochilus. Next base: position 939 of record WQNJ02000351.1, on the reverse strand, counting down.
CTCACCGACGACGACCGGCACCTGCTGGAGCGCTGGACCAAGATGGCCGACGGCGCCCCGCCCCGACAGCCACGCCCACCAATCGCCCCGCCCCCATGCCCGGCCCCGCCCCTTCCTGCCGAAGCCTGGCCGGCCGCCGAGGCTTGGCCGGAGCCATCGGCCGCTCCCGGCGACGCCGACGTGGCCACGGTGACGCAGCAGCTGCAGAAGTCGCAGGTGAGGAAAGGAGGAAGGGGGTGGGGCTTGCTGTGGGTGGGCGTGGCTGCCCCGCCCTCACCGCCCCCCTTCCTCCCCTCCCCCCAGGTGGAGGATCCGCTGCCGCCCGTCTTCCCGGTGACCCCCAAGGGCAGCGGCGCCGGCTACGGCGTCGGCTTCGACCTGGAGGAGTTCCTCAGCCAATCGCTGGACATGGTGGGGGAGCCCAAGGACAGGTGGGGATGGGGAGGGGGAGGGGTGGGGTTGAGTGGGTTGGTTGGTTGGGTTGGTTGGGTTCAGTTGGGTTGGGTTGGATTTGGTTGGATTTGGTTGGGTTTGGTTGGGTTTGGTTGGGTTTTTTGGGGGTTTGTTGAATTTGGTTGGGTTGGTTGGGTTGGGTTTTTTTTGGGTTTTTTTGGGTTTTTTTAGGGGTTTTTGGGTTGGGTTGGGTTGGGTTGGGTTCAGTTCAGTTGGGGTTTTTTGGGTTTTTTTAGGTTGGGTTGGGTTTGGTTTGGTTGGGTCTTTTTGGGGTTTTTTGGGTTTTTTTGGGTTCGGTTGGGTTTGGTTCAGTTGGGTTTGTTGGGTTTGGTTGGGTTTGGTTTGGTTGGTTTTTTTTGGGGTTTTTTTGGTTCAGTTGGGTTTGGTTTGGTTGGGTTGGGTTGGGTTTGGTTGGTTGGGGTTTTTTGGGGTTTTTTGGGTTTTTTGGGTTCAGTTGGGTTGGTTTGGTTGGGTTTTTTGGGGTTT
>WQNJ02000350.1:0-52786 GCA_016584745.2 Phylloscopus trochilus trochilus | reverse complement strand
CCAAAATCACCCCAAAATTACCCCAAAATCACCTCAAAATTAACCCCAAAATCACCTCAAAATCACCCCAAAAATCCCCTTAAAAATCCACCAAAATCACCCCAAAATTACCCCAAAAATCCCTAAATTGCCCAAAAAATCCCCTTAAAAACACAAAATCACCCCCAAAAATCCCCTAAAAACACCCCCAAAAAAAACCCAAAATCGCCCCAAAAATTCCCCAAAATCACCCCAAAATTCCCCAAAATCAACCCAAAATTACCCCCAAAATCATCCCAAAAATCCCTAAAATCGCCCCAAAAAAACCCCCCAAAATCCCCCCAAAAGATCCCCCAAAATTACCCCAAAAAAGCCCCAAAATCACCTCAAAAATTCCCCTGAAAATGCCCCAAAATTCCCCCAAAAAGCCCCAAAATCACCCCAAAATTACCCCATAATTACCCCAAAAAATCCCCCAAAATCAACCCAAAATTACCCCCAAAATCATCCCAAAAACACCCCAAAATTACTCCAAAAATTACCCCAAAAACACCCCAAAATCACCCCAAAATTACCCCAAAAATCCCCAAAAAAACCCCCAAAATCGCCCCAAATCTTCCCCTGAAAATTCCCCAAAATCACCCAAAAAAAGCCCCCAAAATCCCCCAAAATACCCCAAAATTGCCCCAAAAATTCCCCTGAAAATTCCCCAAAATTACCCCAAAATCACCCCAAAATTACCCCAAAAATCCCCTAAAATCACCCCAAAAATCGCCCCAAAACTTCCCCTGAAAGTTCCCCAAAATTACCCCAAAAAAGCCCCAAAAATCCCCCCAAAACACCCCAAAATTACCCCAAAAATTACCCCAAAATCACCCCAAAATCACCCCAAAATTCCCCTTAAAAATCCCCAAAAAACACCCCAAAAATCCCTAAAATTGCCACAAAATCACCCCAAAAAAACCCCAAAATCGCCACAAAATCACCCCAAAAACACCCCAAAATTGCCCCAAAATTTCCCCTGAAAAATCCCCAAAATTACCCCAAAAAAGCCCCAAAATTACCCCCGGAATCACCCCAAAATCACCCCAAAAATCCCCTTAAAAATCCCCCAAAAATCCCCCAAAATCACCCCAAAAAAACCCCTAAAAACACCCCAAAAAAGCCCCCAAAATCACCTCAAAATTCCCCTGAAAATGCCCCAAAATTCCCCCAAAATCACCCCAAAATTACCCCAAAATTACCTCAAAATCACCCCAAAAATCCCCCCAAAACACCCCAAAAATCCCTAAAATCGCCCTAAAATTACCCCAAAATCACCTCAAAAATTCCCCCTGAAAATGCCCCAAAACCACCCCAAAAAATCCCCTAAAAACACCCCAAAATCACCCCAAAATTACCCCAAAATTGCCCCAAAACTTCCCCTGAAAACACCCCAAAATTACCCCAAAAACACTCCCAAATCACCCCAAAATCACCCCCAAAATCCCCTTAAAAATTCCCCAAAAACACCCCCAAAAAAGCCCCAAAATCACCTCAAAAATTCCCCTGAAAATGCCCCAAAGTTACCCCAAAATCACCGCAAAATCACCCAAAAACCCCCAAAATCACCCCAAAATGCCCCAAAATCACCCCAAAAATAACCCAAAATCACCCCAAAATTACCCCAAAATTACCCCCAAATTACCCTCAAAATCACCCCAAAAATCACCCCAAAAATCCCCCAAAAATCCCCTAAAAATTCCCCAAAATTACCCCCAAAATTACCCCCAAAATCACCCCAAAATTCCCCTAAAAAATACCCCAAAAATCCCCCAAAATCACCCCAAAAACCTCCCAAAATTACCCAAAATCGCCCCAAAATCCCCTAAAAATGCCCCAAAAAAGGCCCTAAAAGTCACTTCAAAATCCCCAAAAAATCCCAAAATCCCCCCAAAATCGCCCTAAAAACCCCCAAAATCACCCCAAAATTTCCCCCAAATCTTTCCAAATTCCCCACAAATATCCCCAAAATCCCTAAATCTCCCCAAAATCTTCATGAATTCCCCCAAAATTTCCCCAAAATTCCCCCAAAATCCCTAAATCTCCCCAAAATCTTCCTGAATCTCCCCAAATTCCCAATTTTCCCCAAAAAATCTTCCCAAATATCCCCAAAATCCCCCCAAAATTCCCAAATCTTCCTGAAATCCCCCAAAATTTCCCCAAATCTCTCAAAAATCTTCCTAAAATTCCCCCAAATTTCCCCAAAATTCCCAAATCTACCCCAAAATGCCCCCAAATCTCCCCAAAATTCCCCTAAAATCCATAAATCTCCCCAAAATGTTCCCAAATTCCCCCAAAATCTCCCAAATCGCCCCAAAATTCCCCCCAAAATCCCTAAATCTCCCCAAATTCCCCCAAAATCTTCCAAATCGCCCCAAAATTCCCCCAAAATTCCCAAATCTCTCCCAAAATCCCTAAATATCCCCAAAATCTCCCTAAATTCCCCCAAAATTCCTCCAAAATTCCCCCAAAATCCCCAAAATTCCTCCAAAATCCCCAAATCTCCCCAAAATCTTCCTAAATCTCCCCAAAACTCCCCCGCGAATCGCCCCAAAATTCCCCAAAAATCTTCCCAAATTCCCCCAAATTTCCCCCAAATCCCTAAATCCCCCCAAATCTCCCCCAAATCTTTCCAAATTCCCCCAAAATCTTCCCGAGTCCCCCCAAAATCCCCCAAAATTTCCCCAAAATGTTCCCAAATTCCCCAAAATCTCCCCAAATCGCCCCAAAATTCCCCCCAAATCCCCAAATCTCCCCCAAAATTTTCCCAAATTCCCACAAAATTCCCCCAAAATCCCTAAATATTCCCAAAATCTCCTGAATTCCCAAAAAATTCCCCAAAATCTCCCCAAAATTTTCCCAAATTCCCACAAAATTCCCCCCAAAATCCCTAAATATCCCCAAAATCTCCCTGAATTCCCCCAAAATCCCTAAATCTTCCCAAAATCTTCCCAAAATCTTCCCAAATTCCCCCCAAAATCTTCCCAAATTCCCCCAAAATTCCCCCAAAATTCCCAAAATCCCCCAAATTCTCTCTCCCCACCCCCCCAGGGACGCCCCGGAGCGCCCCCCCCCAGAGGACCCCGAGGACCCCGACGACGACCTGGACCTGTGAGCCCCCAAATTTGGGGGGAAAATCCCAAATTTTGGGAAAAAATCCCAAATTTTTGGAAGAAAATCCCAAATTTGGGGGGAAAATCCCAAATTTTGGGGGAAAATCCCAAATTTTGGGAAAAAATCCCAAATTTTGGGGGGATTTATCCCAAATTTTGGGGGGAAAAGCCCCAAATTTGGGGCCTCAATAAAGGAACCTGCACCTCCCCCGCTCTCCTGTGCTCATTTTGGGGGAAAATCCCAAATTTTTGGGGGAAAATCCTAAATTTTGGGAGGGAAATCGTAAATTTGGGGGGGAAATCCTAAATTTCGGGAGGGAAATCCCAAATTTTAGGGGGGAAAATCCCAATTTTGGGGGGAAAATCCGAATTTTTTGGGGAAAATCCTAAATTTTTTTTGGGAAATCCCAAAGTTTTTGGGGAAAATCCCAAATTTTTGGGGAAAAAATCCCAAATTTCGGGGGGAAATCCCAAAGCTTTTGGGGAGAAATCCTGAAATTTTTGGGGGAAAATCCCAATTTTGGGGAAAATCCCAGAGTTTTGTGGGAAATTTCCAAATTCCATGGGAAAATCCCAATTTTGGGGAAAAAATCCCAAATTTTTCAAAGAAAATCCCAAATTTTTTGGGGAAAAAATCCCAAATATTTTGGGGGAAAAAATCTCAAATTTCGCGGGGGAAAATCCCAATTTTGGTGAGAAAATCCCAATTTTTTTGGGAAAATCCTAAATTTTGGGAAAAAATCCCAAATTTTGGAGAAAAAATCCCAAATTTTTTTGGAAAAATTCCAAATTTTTGGGGGAAAATCCCAAATTTGGTGAAAAAAACCCAAATCTTTCATGAAAAATCCCAAATTTTTTGGGGAAAATGCCAAACTTTGGGAAAAAATCCCAAATTTTTCAAGGAAAATCCCAAATTTTTTTAGGACTTATCCCAAATGTTGTAATCCCTTTTTGGGGCATTTTTGGGGGGACTTTTTGGGATTGCTCCCAAACATTTTGGGGTTTCCCCCTCCCCCCCCGCCCTTCCCTCATCCCGGATTTTCGGGATGGGAATTCCCAGAATTCCCCGTTCCTCCTCCCCCCAAAATCCCCAAAATGGACTCTCCCGCCGTGGTTTATTGGCCCGGAATGTTCCGGAATCGTTCTGGAATTCCGGGGGCGGCGCCCAAAGGGTTCGGGGGTTCCTGGGAGGGGCTCGGGGGCGGGGCAGCAGCACCTGGAGGGGCTCAGGTGCTCAGGTGTTCACTCTCAGGTGTTCACTCTCAGGTGTTCACTCTCAGGTGTTCACTCTCAGGTGCTCAGGTGTTCACTCTCAGGTGTTCACTCTCAGGTGCTCAGGTGCTCACTCTCAGGTGTTCACTCTCAGGTGCTCACTCTCAGGTGTTCACTCTCAGGTGCTCACTCTCAGGTGTTCACTCTCAGGTGCTCAGGTGTTCACTCTCAGGTGTTCACTCTCAGGTGTTCACTCTCAGGTGCTCAGGTGTTCACTCTCAGGTGTTCACTCTCAGGTGCTCACTCTCAGGTGCTCACTCTCAGGTGCTCACTCTCAGGTGCTCAGGTGCTCACTCTCAGGTGCTCACTCTCAGGTGTTCACTCTCAGGTGTTCACTCTCAGGTGTTCACTCTCAGGTGTTCACTCTCAGGTGCTCAGGTGCTCACTCTCAGGTGCTCACTCTCAGGTGCTCACTCTCAGGTGCTCAGGTGCTCACTCTCAGGTGCTCAGGTGCTCACTCTCAGGTGTTCACTCTCAGGTGTTCACTCTCAGGTGCTCACTCTCAGGTGCTCAGGTGTTCACTCTCAGGTGCTCACTCTCAGGTGTTCACTCTCAGGTGTTCACTCTCAGGTGCTCACTCTCAGGTGCTCAGGTGCTCACTCTCAGGTGTTCACTCTCAGGTGTTCACTCTCAGGTGCTCACTCTCAGGTGCTCAGGTGTTCACTCTCAGGTGTTCACTCTCAGGTGTTCACTCTCAGGTGCTCAGGTGTTCACTCTCAGGTGCTCACTCTCAGGTGTTCACTCTCAGGTGCTCAGGTGCTCACTCTCAGGTGTTCACTCTCAGGTGCTCACTCTCAGGTGTTCACTCTCAGGTGCTCACTCTCAGGTGTTCACTCTCAGGTGTTCACTCTCAGGTGTTCACTCTCAGGTGTTCACTCTCAGGTGCTCAGGTGTTCACTCTCAGGTGCTCACTCTCAGGTGTTCACTCTCAGGTGTTCACTCTCAGGTGTTCACTCTCAGGTGCTCACTCTCAGGTGTTCACTCTCAGGTGCTCAGGTGTTCACTCTCAGGTGTTCACTCTCAGGTGTTCACTCTCAGGTGCTCAGGTGTTCACTCTCAGGTGTTCACTCTCAGGTGTTCACTCTCAGGTGCTCACTCTCAGGTGTTCACTCTCAGGTGCTCACTCTCAGGTGCTCACTCTCAGGTGCTCACTCTCAGGTGTTCACTCTCAGGTGCTCACTCTCAGGTGTTCACTCTCAGGTGTTCACTCTCAGGTGCTCACTCTCAGGTGCTCACTCTCAGGTGCTCACTCTCAGGTGTTCACTCTCAGGTGTTCACTCTCAGGTGCTCAGGTGTTCACTCTCAGGTGCTCACTCTCAGGTGTTCACTCTCAGGTGCTCACTCTCAGGTGTTCACTCTCAGGTGCTCACTCTCAGGTGTTCACTCTCAGGTGCTCACTCTCAGGTGCTCAGGTGCTCACTCTCAGGTGCTCAGGTGTTCACTCTCAGGTGCTCACTCTCAGGTGTTCACTCTCAGGTGCTCAGGTGCTCACTCTCAGGTGCTCAGGTGCTCACTCTCAGGTGTTCACTCTCAGGTGTTCACTCTCAGGTGCTCAGGTGTTCACTCTCAGGTGTTCACTCTCAGGTGCTCAGGTGTTCACTCTCAGGTGTTCACTCTCAGGTGCTCAGGTGTTCACTCTCAGGTGTTCACTCTCAGGTGCTCAGGTGTTCACTCTCAGGTGCTCACTCTCAGGTGCTCACTCTCAGGTGTTCACTCTCAGGTGTTCACTCTCAGGTGCTCAGGTGTTCACTCTCAGGTGCTCACTCTCAGGTGTTCACTCTCAGGTGCTCACTCTCAGGTGTTCACTCTCAGGTGCTCACTCTCAGGTGTTCACTCTCAGGTGTTCACTCTCAGGTGCTCAGGTGCTCACTCTCAGGTGTTCACTCTCAGGTGCTCACTCTCAGGTGCTCACTCTCAGGTGCTCACTCTCAGGTGCTCACTCTCAGGTGTTCACTCTCAGGTGCTCACTCTCAGGTGCTCACTCTCAGGTGCTCACTCTCAGGTGCTCACTCTCAGGTGCTCACTCTCAGGTGTTCACTCTCAGGTGCTCACTCTCAGGTGCTCAGGTGCTCACTCTCAGGTGCTCACTCTCAGGTGTTCACTCTCAGGTGTTCACTCTCAGGTGCTCACTCTCAGGTGCTCAGGTGCTCACTCTCAGGTGTTCACTCTCAGGTGCTCACTCTCAGGTGTTCACTCTCAGGTGTTCACTCTCAGGTGCTCACTCTCAGGTGCTCAGGTGTTCACTCTCAGGTGTTCACTCTCAGGTGTTCACTCTCAGGTGCTCACTCTCAGGTGTTCACTCTCAGGTGTTCACTCTCAGGTGTTCACTCTCAGGTGCTCACTCTCAGGTGCTCAGGTGCTCACTCTCAGGTGCTCACTCTCAGGTGCTCACTCTCAGGTGCTCAGGTGCTCACTCTCAGGTGCTCACTCTCAGGTGCTCACTCTCAGGTGTTCACTCTCAGGTGCTCAGGTGTTCACTCTCAGGTGCTCAGGTGCTCACTCTCAGGTGTTCACTCTCAGGTGCTCACTCTCAGGTGTTCACTCTCAGGTGCTCAGGTGCTCACTCTCAGGTGTTCACTCTCAGGTGCTCACTCTCAGGTGCTCAGGTGCTCACTCTCAGGTGCTCACTCTCAGGTGCTCACTCTCAGGTGTTCACTCTCAGGTGCTCACTCTCAGGTGCTCAGGTGTTCACTCTCAGGTGTTCACTCTCAGGTGCTCACTCTCAGGTGCTCACTCTCAGGTGCTCACTCTCAGGTGCTCAGGTGTTCACTCTCAGGTGTTCACTCTCAGGTGCTCACTCTCAGGTGCTCACTCTCAGGTGCTCAGGTGCTCACTCTCAGGTGCTCAGGTGCTCACTCTCAGGTGCTCACTCTCAGGTGCTCAGGTGTTCACTCTCAGGTGTTCACTCTCAGGTGTTCACTCTCAGGTGTTCACTCTCAGGTGCTCAGGTGCTCACTCTCAGGTGCTCAGGTGTTCACTCTCAGGTGCTCACTCTCAGGTGCTCACTCTCAGGTGTTCACTCTCAGGTGCTCACTCTCAGGTGCTCACTCTCAGGTGTTCACTCTCAGGTGCTCACTCTCAGGTGCTCAGGTGCTCACTCTCAGGTGCTCACTCTCAGGTGCTCAGGTGTTCACTCTCAGGTGTTCACTCTCAGGTGTTCACTCTCAGGTGTTCACTCTCAGGTGCTCAGGTGCTCACTCTCAGGTGTTCACTCTCAGGTGCTCAGGTGTTCACTCTCAGGTGCTCACTCTCAGGTGTTCACTCTCAGGTGCTCAGGTGCTCACTCTCAGGTGCTCAGGTGTTCACTCTCAGGTGTTCACTCTCAGGTGTTCACTCTCAGGTGTCACTCTCAGGTGTTCACTCTCAGGTGCTCACTCACCAACTGTCAATCACCGCCCAGCTAATCAGCCAGCGGCATTAAGCCACGCCCCCCTAATTTACATAGCCGCTCCCTCCCTGTCCCCGCTCTTTTACCGTAACCCCGCCCTTCAATTTGCATAACCCCGCCCACCGCTCGCCTCCCATTCACATCCATTGCCAGAGGCCCCGCCCCCTCCGTTTAAACCACGCCCTCATTGTGTTCTAGGACCCGTTAGTCACGCCCCCCGTGCGTATCCCCGCTGCGCATGCGCAGCCCCGCCCCTCAGTGCGTGCCCCGGAAGTGCTGGCGCCGGAAGTGCCCCCGGGCGATGGCGGCGATGGCGGCGCCGGCGGCGGCCCCGCTTCGGCCCCGGTGAGGGCTCGGAGCCCTCAAAACCCCCCCGGGCCCTCCCCCGGCAGCGCCTCCTTCCTCCCCGGGGGGGGGCCCCGCAGGCGGCGGCGGCGGCAGCGGCGGGGCCGCGGCGAAGCTGGCGGAGCTGGGCCGCGCCGGGAGCGGGGCCGGGAGCGGGGCCGGTACCGGGATGATGCGGAGCCAGTGCCTGCTGGGCCTCCGCTCCTTCGTGGCCTTCGCCGCCAAACTCTGGAGTTTCGTGCTCTACCTGCTGCGGAGGCAGGTCCGCACCGTGAGTACCGGCGGCACCGGGCGGGGGCTAACGGAGCGGGGGGACGGGAATAACGGGATTAACGGGGATAACGGGGAGAGCGGCGGGAATCACGGCAGCGGCGGCGGAGGCTCCGCCAGGGCTCCGGGAGCGGCGGGAGCGGGAAATTCGGGGCGGGACGGGGAAGGGCTGGGGGGGATTCCGGGGATTTTCGGGGTTTTTCGGGGAGTTCCGGGGATTTTCGGCGATTTCCGGGGATTTTCGTGGAGTTTCGGCGATTTCCGGGGATTTTCGGGGATTTTCGGGGACTTTCGGGGAGTTCCGAGGATTTTCGGGGAGTTCCGGGGTTTTCCGTGAATTTTCGGTTTTTTTCGGGTTTTTTCGGGTTTTTTCGGGTTTTTCCGGGTTTTTCCGGGGATTTTCGGGGATTTTCGGGGATTTCCGGGGATTTCCGGGGTTTTTCGGGGATTTTCGAGGTTTTTCGGGGATTTTCGGGGAGTTCCGGGGTTTTTCGGGGATTTTCGGGGATTTTCGGGGTTTTTCCGGAGATTTTTTGGTGATTTTTTGGGATTTTTTGGGATTCCCGGGGGTTTTTTGGGGATTTTTTGGGATTTCCGGGGATTTCCGGGTTTTTCCGCAGATTTTTTGGGGATTTTTTGGGAATTTTTTTGGGGGGAGTTCTCTGGGATTTTTGGGGAAAAAATTTTGGGATTTTTTTTTTTTTTTTTAGGAGGGACTTGGGGGAGTTTTTGGGGGGAATTCCCGGAAAATTTGGGGAATTTTTTTTTGGGGGGGGGGGGTTATTTTGGGGTCGTTTGGGGTTTTTTGGGGGGAATTTGGAGGAATTTTGGGGGAATTTTGGGGTTTGGGGGCAGTTCTGGGTGGATTTTGGGGGATTTTGGGGGAATTTTGGGGGAATTTTGGGGTTTGGGGGCAGTTCTGGGTGAATTTGGGGGGAATTTGGGGGAATTTTGGGGGAATTTTGGGGTTTGGGGGCAGTTCTGGGTGGATTTTGGGGGAATTTGGGGGAATTTTGGGGGAATTTTGGGGTTTGGGGGCAGTTCTGGGTGGATTTTGGGGGAATTTGGGGAGATTTTTGGGGATTTTTGGGGAATTTTGGGGAATTTTGGGGGAATTTTGGGGTTTGGGGGCAGTTCTGGGTGAATTTTGGGGGAATTTGGGGAGATTTTGGGGATTTTTGGGGGAATTTGGGGAGATTTTGGGGATTTTGGGGGAATTTTGGGGGAATTTGGGGAGATTTGGGGATTTTTGGGGGATTTTGGGGAATTTTGGGGTTTTTTGGGGTTAATTTGGGGGAATTTCGGGGTTTGGGGGCAGTTCTTGGTGGATTTTTGGGGGAATTTGGGGAGATTTTGGGGATTTTTGGGGAATTTTGGGGGAATTTTGGGGTTTGGGGGCAATTCTGGGTGGATTTTGGGGGAATTTGGGGAGATTTTGGGGATTTTTGGGGTTTTTTGGGGGGAATTTGGGGGAATTTTGGGGTTTGGGGGCAGTTCTGGGTGGATTTTGGGGGAATTTGGGGAGATTTTGGGGATTTTTGGGGAATTTTGGGGAATTTTGGGGGAATTTTGGGGTTTGGGGGCAGTTCTGGGTGAATTTTGGGGGAATTTGGGGAGATTTTGGGGATTTTTGGGGGAATTTGGGGAGATTTTGGGGAGATTTTGGGGATTTTGGGGGAATTTTGGGGGAATTTGGGGAGATTTGGGGATTTTTGGGGGATTTTGGGGAATTTTGGGGTTTTTTGGGGTTAATTTGGGGGAATTTCGGGGTTTGGGGGCAGTTCTGGGTGAATTTTGGGGGAATTTGGGGAGATTTTGGGGATTTTTGGGGTTTTTTGGGGGGAATTTGGGGGAATTTTGGGGTTTGGGGGCAGTTCTGGGTGAATTTTGGGGGAATTTGGGGAGATTTTGGGGAGATTTTGGGGATTTTGGGGGAATTTTGGGGGAATTTGGGGAGATTTGGGGATTTTTGGGGGATTTTGGGGAATTTTGGGGTTTTTTGGGGTTAATTTGGGGGAATTTCGGGGTTTGGGGGCAGTTCTTGGTGGATTTTTGGGGGAATTTGGGGAGATTTTGGGGATTTTTGGGGAATTTTGGGGGAATTTTGGGGTTTGGGGGCAGTTCTGGGTGGATTTTGGGGGAATTTGGGGAGATTTTGGGGATTTTTGGGGGATTTTGGGGACTTTTCGGGCCTCTCAAGGTTGAACCCGGCCCGGGGGGGGTCACGGGGGGGGTGGGGGAGGGGCCCCGGGGCTATTTTGGGATGGGGGGAGGGGCCGGGGCTGCCCCGGAATGGAAATCCGGGAATTTTGGGGGGAATTTGGGGGATTTTGGGGATTTTGAGCCGATTTTGGGGGGATTTTGGAGGAATTTGGGGGATTTGGGGGGAATTTTGAGGAGATTTTGGGGGATTTTGAGGAGATTTGGGAGGATTTGGGGGGATTTTGGGTGGATTTGGGCGAATTTGGGGGAATTTTGAGGGGAATTTGGGGGATTTTGGGGGAGTTGGGGAGGATTTTGGGGATCTTGGGGCAATTTTTGGGAGGATTTTGGGGGATTTGGGGGATTTTGAGAAGATTTTGGGGGATTTGAGGGATTTTTGGGGGGATTTGGGGGTTTTTGGGGGGGATTTTGAGCCGATTTTGGGGGATTTTGGAGGAATTTGGGGGATTTGGGGGGAATTTTGAGGAGATTTGGGGGGATTTGGGTGGATTTGGGCGAATTTGGGGAGGATTTGGGGGGATTTTGGAGGGATTTGGGGGGAATTTGGGGGAATTTTGAGGAGATTTTGGGAGGATTTTGGAAGATTTAGGAGGATTTTGGGGGATTTGAGGGATTTTTGGGGGGATTTTGGGAGATTTTGAGAGGATTTGGGGGGATTTTGAGGAGATTTTGGGAGGATTTTGGGGGATTTGGGGGATTTTTGGGGGGATTTTGAGGAGATTTTGGGGGATTTTGGGTGGATTTGGGCGAATTTGGGGAGGATTTGGGGGGATTTTGGAGGGATTTGGGGGGAATTTTGAGGATATTTTGGGGGATTTGGGGTGGATTTGGGCGAATTTGGGGGATTTTTGGGGATTTGGGGAGGATTTTGGGGGATTTGGGGGATTTTGAGGAGATTTTGGAGGTTTTTGAGAAGATTTTGGGGGATTTGAGGGATTTTTGGGGGATTTTGGGCGGATTTGGGGGATTTTGAGCCCATTTTTGGGGGATTTTGGAGGAATTTGGGGGATTTTGGGGGAATTTTGAGGAGATTTTGGGGGATTTGGGCGGATTTGGGGGATTTTGAGCCGATTTTGGGGGGATTTTGGAGGATTTTGGGGGATTTTGAGGAGATTTTGGGGGGGATTTTGGGAGATTTTGAGAGGATTTGGGGATTTTTTGGGAGATTTTGAGGGATTTGGGGGATTTTGAGGAGATTTTGGAGGTTTTTGAGAAGATTTTGGGGGATCTGAGGGATTTTTGGGGGGATTTGGGGGGTTTTGGGGGATTTTGGAGGAATTTGGGGGAATTTTGAGGAGATTTTGGGAGGATTTGGGGGGATTTTGGGTGGATTTGGGCGAATTTGGGGGATTTGGGGAGGATTTTCGGGATTTTGGGGCAATTTTTGGGAGGATTTTGGGGGATTTGGGGGATTTTGAGAAGATTTTGGGAGGATTTTGGAAGATTTAGGACGATTTTGGGGGATTTGAGGGATTTTGGGGGAATTTTGAGGAGATTTTGGGGGATTTAGGAGGATTTGGGGGGGGATTTGAGGAGATTTTGGGAGGATTTTGGGGGATTTTGGGGGGATTTTGGAGAGATTTTGGGTAATTTTGGGGGGATTTTGGGGAATTTTGGGGGGATTTTGGGGGATTTGAGGGATTTTGGGGGGATTTTGAGGAGATTTTGGGGGAATTTTGAGGAGATTTTGGGGAATTTAGGAGGATTTTGGGGGGATTTTGGGGAATTTTGAGACAATTTTGGGGGGATTTTGGGGGGATTTTGTGGAGGTTTTGGAAGAATTTTGGGGATTTTGAGGGGATTTTGAGGGGATTTGGGAGGATTTTCGGAAATTTGGAGGGATTTTGGGAGGATTTTGGGGGATTTTGGGAGGATTTTGGGAGATTTGGGGGAATTTTGTTGAGGTTTTGGAAGATTTTGGGGGATTTTGAGGCAATTTGGGAAGATTTGGGGGATTGGGGAGATTTTGGGGGGTTTGGGGAGGATTTTGGGGATTTTGGGGCAATTTTTGGGGGGATTTTGGGGGATTTGAGGGATTTTTTGGGGGATTTGGGGAGGATTTTGGGGGATTTTGGGGCAATTTTTGGGAGGATTTTCGGGGATTTTGAGGAGATTTTGGAGGTTTTTGAGAGGATTTTGGGGGGATTTGGGAGATTTTGAGAGGATTTGGGGGATTTTGGGGAATTTTGAGACAATTTTGAGGAGATTTTGGGGGATTTTGGGAGATTTGGGGGATTTTTGGGGGGATTTTGAGGAGATTTTGGGGGAATTTTGAGGAGATTTGGGGGAATTTTGTTGAGGTTTTGGAAGAATTTTGGGGATTTTGAGGAGATTTGGGAGGATTTTGGAAGATTTGGGGGGATTTTGAGGAGATTTTGGGAGGATTTTGGGAGGATTTGGGGGGATTTTGGAAGATTTGGGGAATTTAGGAGGATTTTGGGGGGATTTTGGGGAATGTTGAGACAATTTTGAGGAGATTTTGGGGGGATTTTGTTGAGGTTTTGGAAGAATTTTGGGGATTTTGAGGAGATTTGGGAGGATTTTGGAAGATTTGGGGGGATTTTGAGGAGATTTTGGGAGGATTTTGGGAGGATTTGGGGGGATTTGGGGTAATTTTGAGGAGATTTTGGGGGATTTTGGGGGGATTTTGAGGAGATTTTGGGAGGATTTTTGGGATTTAGGAGGATTTTGGGGGGATTTTGAGGAGATTTTGGGAAGATTTTGGGAAGATTTTGGAAGATTTGGGGGATTTTGAGTAGATTTTGGAAGATTTGGGGGGATTTTCGGGGATTTTAGGGGGGGATATTTCGGGCTCTGACCCCTCTTTTTGGGCTTTTTCCCCCCAAAAACCGCCTCGGGAGGGGTGGGAATTTGGGGAATTTTGGGATTTTTTGGGGAGGAATTTTGGGATTTTTTCGGGAGGGGCCGTCCCTGACGGGATTTGGGGGTTCCCCCCCCCAAAATTTGGGGCGTGGCCAGGTGATCCAGTACCAGACGGTTCGCTACGACGTCCTGCCCCTGTCCCCCATCTCCAGGAACCGCCTGAGTGAGTCCCCAAAAAAAACCCAAAAAAATTGGGGAGGGGAGAACCCAAAATTGGGAGAAAACCCAAAAAAATTGGGAGGAAATGAGCCAAAATTGGGAGATAACCCAAAAAATTGGGAGGAAATGACCCAAAATTGGGAGAAAATGCCCGAAAATTGGGGACAGAAACCCCAAAAATTGGGGTGGGAACCCCAAAAATGGGAAGGGAAACCCAAAAATTGGGAGAAAACCCAAAAAAATTGGGAGGAAATGGCCCAAAATTGGGAGGAAATGACCCAAAATTGGGAGGAAATGACCCAAAATTGGGAGAAAATGCCCCAAAATGGGGAGAGAAACCCCAAAAATTGGGAGAAAACCCCAAAATTGGGAAGGGAAACCCCAAAACTGGGAGAAAACTCAAAAAAATTGGGAGAAAATGACCCAAAATTGGGAGAAAACCCAAAAAAATTGGGAGAAAATGACCCAAAATTGGGAGAAAACCCAAAAAATTGGGAGGAAATGACCCAAAACTGGGAGAAAACCCAAAAAATTGGGAGAAAACCCAAAAAAATTGGGAGAAAACCCAAAAAAATTGGGAGAAAACCCCAAAAAATTGGGGAGGGAAACCCAAAATTGGGAGATAACCCAAAAAAATTGGGGGAAAACCCAAAAAAATTGGGAGGAAACCCAAAAAATTGGGAGGAAATGACCCAAAATTGGGAGAAAATGACCCAAAATTGGGAGAAAACCCAAAAAATTGGGAGAAAACCCCAAAATTGGGAAGGGAAACCCCAAAACTGGGAGAAAACTCAAAAAAATTGGGAGAAAATGCCCCAAAATTGGGAGAAAACCCAAAAAAACTGGGAGGAAATGACCCAAAATTGGGAGAAAACCCAAAAAATTGGGAGAAAACCCAAAAAAATTGGGAGAAAACCCAAAAAAATTGGGAGGAAATGGCCCAAAATTGGGAGAAAACCCAAAAAAATTGGGAGAAAATGACCCAAAATTGGGAGAAAACCCAAAAAATTGGGAGGAAATGACCCAAAATTGGGAGAAAACCCAAAAAATTGGGAGGAAATGACCCAAAACTGGGAGAAAATGACCCAAAATTGGGAGAAAACCCAAAAAATTGGGAGGAAATGCCCCAAAATTGGGAGAAAATGCCCCAAAATTGGGAAGGGAAACCCCAAAACTGGGAGAAAACTCAAAAAAATTGGGAGGAAATGCCCCAAAATTGGGAGAAAATGCCCCAAAATTGGGAAGGGAAACCCCAAAACTGGGAGAAAACTCAAAAAAATTGGGAGAAAATGCCCCAAAATTGGGAGAAAACCCAAAAAATTGGGAGGAAATGACCCAAAATTGGGAGAAAACCCAAAAAATTGGGAGGAAATGACCCAAAACTGGGAGAAAACCCAAAAAATTGGGAGAAAACCCAAAAAAATTGGGAGAAAACCCAAAAAAATTGGGAGAAAACCCCAAAAAATTGGGGAGGGAAACCCAAAATTGGGAGATAACCCAAAAAAATTGGGGGAAAACCCAAAAAAATTGGGAGGAAACCCAAAAAATTGGGAGGAAATGCCCCAAAATTGGGAGAAAACCCAAAAAATTGGGAGGAAATGCCCCAAAATTGGGAGAAAATGCCCCAAAATTGGGAGAAAATGCCCCAAAATTGGGAGAAAATGCCCCAAAATTGGGAGGAAATGCCCCAAAATTGGGAGGAAATGACCCAAAATTGGGAAGGGAAACCCCAAAACTGGGAGAAAACTCAAAAAAATTGGGAGAAAATGACCCAAAATTGGGAGAAAACCCAAAAAATTGGGAGGAAATGACCCAAAATTGGGAGAAAACCCAAAAAATTGGGAGAAAACCCAAAAAAATTGGGAGAAAACCCAAAAAAATTGGGAGAAAACCCAAAAAAATTGGGAGAAAACCCAAAAAAATTGGGAGAAAACCCAAAAAAACTGGGAGGAAATGACCCAAAATTGGGAGAAAACCCAAAAAATTGGGAGAAAACCCAAAAAAATTGGGAGAAAACCCAAAAAAATTGGGAGGAAATGGCCCAAAATTGGGAGAAAACCCAAAAAAATTGGGAGGAAATGGCCCAAAATTGGGAGAAAACCCAAAAAAATTGGGAGGAAATGGCCCAAAATTGGGAGAAAACCCCAAAAAAATGGGAGGAAATGGCCCAAAATTGGGAGAAAATGCCCCAAAATTGGGAGATAACCCAAAAAAACTGGGAGAAAATGGCCCAAATTTGGGAGAAAACCCAAAAAATTGGGAGGAAATGCCCCAAAATTGGGAGAAAACCCAAAAAAATTGGGAGAAAACCCAAAAAAACTGGGAGGAAATGAGCCAAAATTGGGAAAAAAAGACCCAAAATTGGGGTGGGAACCCCAAAAATGGGAAGGGAAACCCAAAAATTGGGAGAAAACCCAAAAAAATTGGGAGGAAATGACCCAAAATTGGGAAAAAAAGACCCAAAATTGGGGTGGGGAACCTCAAAAATGGGAGAAAAAGACCCAAAATTGGGGTGGGGAACCTCAAAAATGGGAAGGGAAACCCCAAAATTGGGAGAAAACCCAAAAAAATTGGGAGGAAACCCAAAAAAATTGGGAGAAAATGACCCAAAGTTGGGAGGAAATGACCCAGAATTGGGAGAAAACCCCCAAAATTGGGAGAAAATGCCCCAAAATGGGGAGAAAACCCCCAAAAAACTGGGAGGAAATGCCCCAAAATTGGGAGAAAACCCAAAAAAACTGGGAGGAAATGCCCCAAAATTGGGAGGAAATGCCCCAAAATTGGGAGGAAATGACCCAAAATTGGGAGAAAATGACCCAAAAATGGGAGAAAACGACCCAAAATTGGGAGAAAATGCCCCAAAATTGGGAGAAAATGCCCCAAAATTGGGAGAAAATGACCCAAAATTGGGAGAAAATGCCCCAAAATTGGGAGAAAATGCCCCAAAATGGGAGAAAACGCCCCAAAATTGGGAAGGGAAACCCCAAAACTGGGAGAAAACCCCAAAAAATTGGGAGGAAATGGCCCAAAATTGGGAGGAAATGACCCAAAATTGGGAGAAAATGCCCCAAAATGGGGAGAGAAACCCCAAAAATTGGGAGAAAACCCCAAAATTGGGAAGGGAAACCCCAAAACTGGGAGAAAACTCAAAAAAATTGGGAGAAAATGCCCCAAAATTGGGAGAAAACCCAAAAAAATTGGGAGAAAATGACCCAAAATTGGGAGAAAACCCAAAAAATTGGGAGGAAATGACCCAAAACTGGGAGAAAACCCAAAAAATTGGGAGAAAACCCAAAAAAATTGGGAGAAAACCCAAAAAAATTGGGAGGAAATGGCCCAAAATTGGGAGAAAACCCCAAAAAAATGGGAGGAAATGGCCCAAAATTGGGAGAAAATGCCCCAAAATTGGGAGATAACCCAAAAAAACTGGGAGAAAATGGCCCAAATTTGGGAGAAAACCCAAAAAATTGGGAGAAAACCCAAAAAAACTGGGAGGAAATGAGCCAAAATTGGGAAAAAAAGACCCAAAATTGGGGTGGGAACCCCAAAAATGGGAAGGGAAACCCAAAAATTGGGAGAAAACCCAAAAAAATTGGGAGGAAATGACCCAAAATTGGGAAAAAAAGACCCAAAATTGAGGTGGGGAACCCCAAAATTGGGAGAAAAAGACCCAAAATTGGGGTGGGGAACCTCAAAAATGGGAAGGGAAACCCCAAAATTGGGAGAAAACCCAAAAAAATTGGGAGGAAACCCAAAAAAATTGGGAGAAAATGACCCAGAATTGGGAGAAAACGACCCAAAAATGGGAGAAAACGACCCAAAATTGGGAGAAAACGACCCAAAATTGGGAAGGGAAACCCCAAAACTGGGAGAAAACCCAAAAAAATTGGGAGAAAATGCCCCAAGATTGGGAGAAAATGCCCCAAAATTGGGAGAAAATGACCCAAAATTGGGAGAAAATGACCCAAAATTGGGAGGAAATGCCCCAAAATTGGGAGAAAACCCAAAAAATTGGGAGGAAATGACCCAAAATTGGGAGAAAATGCCCCAAAATTGGGAGAAAATGCCCCAAAACTGGGAGAAAATGCCCCAAAATTGGGAGAAAATGACCCAAAATTGGGAGAAAACCCAAAAAATTGGGAGAAAACCCAAAAAAATTGGGAGGAAACCCAAAAAATTGGGAGGAAATGACCCAAAATTGGGAGAAAATGACCCAAAATTGGGAGAAAACCCAAAAAATTGGGAGGAAATGCCCCAAAATTGGGAGAAAATGCCCCAAAATTGGGAAGGGAAACCCCAAAACTGGGAGAAAACTCAAAAAAATTGGGAGAAAATGCCCCAAAATTGGGAGAAAACCCAAAAAATTGGGAGGAAATGACCCAAAATTGGGAGAAAACCCAAAAAAATTGGGAGAAAACCCAAAAAAATTGGGAGAAAACCCAAAAAAATTGGGAGAAAACCCAAAAAAACTGGGAGGAAATGACCCAAAATTGGGAGAAAACCCAAAAAATTGGGAGAAAACCCAAAAAAATTGGGAGAAAACCCAAAAAAATTGGGAGGAAATGGCCCAAAATTGGGAGAAAACCCAAAAAAATTGGGGGAAAACCCAAAAAAATTGGGAGGAAATGGCCCAAAATTGGGAGAAAACCCCAAAAAAATGGGAGGAAATGGCCCAAAATTGGGAGAAAATGCCCCAAAATTGGGAGATAACCCAAAAAAACTGGGAGAAAATGGCCCAAATTTGGGAGAAAACCCAAAAAATTGGGAGGAAATGCCCCAAAATTGGGAGAAAACCCAAAAAAATTGGGAGAAAACCCAAAAAAACTGGGAGGAAATGAGCCAAAATTGGGAAAAAAAGACCCAAAATTGGGGTGGGAACCCCAAAAATGGGAAGGGAAACCCAAAAATTGGGAGAAAACCCAAAAAAATTGGGAGGAAATGACCCAAAATTGGGAAAAAAAGACCCAAAATTGAGGTGGGGAACCCCAAAATTGGGAGAAAAAGACCCAAAATTGGGGTGGGGAACCTCAAAAATGGGAAGGGAAACCCCAAAATTGGGAGAAAACCCAAAAAAATTGGGAGGAAACCCAAAAAAATTGGGAGAAAATGACCCAGAATTGGGAGAAAACGACCCAAAAATGGGAGAAAACGACCCAAAATTGGGAGAAAACGACCCAAAATTGGGAAGGGAAACCCCAAAACTGGGAGAAAACCCAAAAAAATTGGGAGAAAATGCCCCAAGATTGGGAGAAAATGCCCCAAAATTGGGAGAAAATGACCCAAAATTGGGAGAAAATGACCCAAAATTGGGAGGAAATGCCCCAAAATTGGGAGAAAACCCAAAAAATTGGGAGGAAATGACCCAAAATTGGGAGAAAATGCCCCAAAATTGGGAGAAAATGCCCCAAAACTGGGAGAAAATGCCCCAAAATTGGGAGAAAATGACCCAAAATTGGGAGAAAACCCAAAAAATTGGGAGAAAACCCAAAAAAATTGGGAGGAAACCCAAAAAATTGGGAGGAAATGACCCAAAATTGGGAGAAAATGACCCAAAATTGGGAGAAAACCCAAAAAATTGGGAGGAAATGCCCCAAAATTGGGAGAAAATGCCCCAAAATTGGGAAGGGAAACCCCAAAACTGGGAGAAAACTCAAAAAAATTGGGAGAAAATGACCCAAAATTGGGAGAAAACCCAAAAAATTGGGAGGAAATGCCCCAAAATTGGGAGAAAACCCAAAATAATTGGGAGATAACCCAAAAAAACTGGGAGGAAATGAGCCAAAATTGGGAAAAAAAGACCCAAAATTGGGGTGGGAACCCCAAAAATGGGAAGGGAAACCCAAAAATTGGGAGAAAACCCAAAAAAATTGGGAGGAAATGACCCAAAATTGGGAAAAAAATACCCAAAATAGAGGTGGGGAACCCCAAAATTGGGAGAAAAAGACCCAAAATTGGGGTGGGGAACCTCAAAAATGGGAAGGGAAACCCCAAAATTGGGAGAAAACCCAAAAAAATTGGGAGGAAACCCAAAAAAATTGGGAGAAAATGACCCAAAGTTGGGAGGAAATGACCCAGAATTGGGAGGAAATGCCCCAAAATTGGGAGAAAACCCCCAAAAAACTGGGAGGAAATGCCCCAAAATTGGGAGAAAACGACCCAAAATTGGGAGAAAATGCCCCAAAAATGGGAGAAAACGCCCCAAAATTGGGAGGAAATGCCCCAAAATTGGGAGAAAATGCCCCAAAATTGGGAGAAAACCCAAAAAATTGGGAGGAAATGACCCAAAATTGGGAGAAAACCCAAAAAATTGGGAGGAAATGCCCCAAAATTGGGAGGAAATGCCCCAAAAATGGGAGAAAACGCCCCAAAATTGGGAGAAAATGCCCCAAAAATGGGAGAAAATGCCCCAAAATTGGGAGAAAATGCCCCAAAAATGGGAGAAAATGACCCAAAATTGGGAGGAAATGCCCCAAAATTGGGAGAAAATGCCCCAAAATTGGGAGAAAATGCCCCAAAATTGGGAGGAAATGACCCAAAATTGGGAGAAAATGCCCCAAAATTGGGAGAAAATGACCCAAAAATGGGAGAAAACGACCCAAAATTGGGAGAAAATGCCCCAAAATTGGGAGAAAACGCCCCAAAACTGGGAGAAAATGCCCCAAAATTGGGAGGAAATGCCCCAAAATTGGGAGGAAATGACCCAAAATTGGGAGAAAACCCAAAAAATTGGGAGGAAATGACCCAAAATTGGGAGAAAATGACCCAAAATTGGGAGAAAATGCCCCAAAAATGGGAGAAAATGCCCCAAAATTGGGAGAAAATGCCCCAAAATTGGGAGAAAACCCCAAAAAATTGGGAGGAAATGACCCAAAATTGGGAGAAAATGACCCAAAATTGGGAGAAAATGCCCCAAAAATGGGAGAAAACCCAAAAAATTGGGAGGAAATGCCCCAAAATTGGGGTGGGAACCCCAAAAACGACGGAGAGAAACCCCAAATTGGGGTGGGAACCCCAAAACTTTTTGCCCAAAATCCCCGGAATTTGCCCAAAATTCTTGCATTTTTACCCGAAATCCCCAAATTTTTGCCCCCCAACCCCGAAATTTTGCCTGAAACCCCCGAATTTTTGCCCAAAATCCCCAAATTTTTGCCCGAAACCCCGGAAATTTTGCTCAAAACCCCCAAATTTTTGCCCCAAACCCCCAAATTTTTGCCCCAAACCCCTGGAATTTTGCCCCAAACCCCCAAATTTTTGCTCCCAAACCCCAAATTTATGCCCGAAATCCCCGGAATTTTGCCCGAAATCCTCAAATTTTTGCCCAAAATCCCCAAATTTTTGCCCATAATCCCCAAATTTTTGCCCAAAATCCCCAAATTTTTGCCCATAATCCCCAAATTTTTGCCCGAAACCCCCAAATTTTTGCTCCCAAACCCCAAATTTTTGCCCGAAACCCCCAAATTTTTGCCCAAAATCCCCAAATTTTTGCCCAAAATCCCCAAATTTTTGCTCCCAAACCCCAAATTTTTGCCCGAAACCCCCAAATTTTTCCCGAAATCCCCAAAATTTTGCCCCAAACCCCCGAATTTTTGCCCCAAACCCCCAAATTTTGCCCAAAACCCCCAAAATTTTGCCCCAAACCCCCAAATTTTTGCTCCCAAACCCCCGAAATTTTGCCCAAAATCCCTGAATTTTTGCCCGAAACCCCCAAATTTTTTCCCAAACCCCCCAGATTTTTGCCCAAAATCCCCGAATTTTTGCCCGAAACCCCCAAATTTTTGCCCAAAATCCCCAAATTTTTGCCCAAAGTCGCCGTTTTTTGCCCCAAACCCCCAGAATTTTGCCCCAACCCCCAAAATTTTGCCCCAAACCCCCAAATTTTTGCCCGAAACCCCCGAAATTTTGCCCAAAATCCCCAAATTTTTGCCCCAAACCCCCGAATTTTTGCCCGAAATCCCCAAATTTTTGCCCGAAACCCCCAAATTTTTGCTCCCAAATCCCAAATTTTTGCCCCAAACCCCTGAAATTTTGCTCAAAATCCCCAAATTTTTGCCCCAAACCCCAAATTTTTCCCGAAATCCCCAAATTTTTGCCCCAAACCCGCGAATTTTTGCCCAAAATCCCCGATTTTTTGCCCCCAACCCCCAAATTTTTGCCCCAAACCCCCAAATTTTTGCCCAAAACCCCCAAATTTTTGCCCCAAACCCCCAAATTTTTGCCCCAAACCCCCAAATTTTTGCCCGAAACCCCCAAATTTTTGCCCCAAACCCCCAATTTTTGCCTGAAACCCCCAAGTTTTTCCCAAAATCCCCCAAATTTTGCCCAAAATCCCACAGGTTTTGCCATAAATCCCCGAATTTTTGCCCGAAATCCCCAAAATTTTGCCCAAAATCCCCGAATTTTTGCCCCAAACCCCCGGAATTTTTTCCCAAAATCCCCAAAATTTTGCCCCAAATCCTTGAGTTTTTGCTCCTCAAACCCCCGAATTTTGCCCAAAATCCCCAGAATTTGCCCAAAACCCCTGGAATTTTACCCCCAACCCCCCAAATTTTTGCCCCCAAACTCCAGATTTTTGCCCTCAACCCCCAAATTTTTGATCCCAAACCCCAAATTTTTTGCCCAAAATCCCCAAATTTTTGCCCCCAACCCCCAAATTTTTACTCCCAACCCCCGAATTTTTGCCCCAAACCCCCAAAATTTTGCCCCAAACCCCCAAATTTTTGCCCAAAATCCCCGATTTTTTGCCCAAAACCCCCAAATTTTTGCCCAAAATACCCGAGCTTTTACCCAAATCCCCAAATTTTTGCCCAAAACCCCCGAATTTTTGCCCAAAATCCCCCTTTTTTTCCCAAATCCCCAAGTTTTTGCCCCAAACCCCCAAATTTTTGCCCCAAACCCTGAATTTTTGCCCCAAACCCCCGAATTTTTGCCCAAAATCCCCGAATTTTTGCCCAAAATCCCCAAATTTTTGCCCCAAACCCTCAAATTTTTGCCCGAAACCCCTGAATTTTTGCCCAAAACCCCCAAATTTTTGCCCAAAACCCCCAAATTTTTGCCCAAAATCCCCAAATTTTTGCCCAAAGTCGCCGTTTTTTGCCCCAAACCCCCAGAATTTTGCCCCAACCCCCAAAATTTTGCCCCAAACCCCCAAATTTTTGCCCGAAACCCCCGAAATTTTGCCCAAAATCCCCAAATTTTTGCCCCAAACCCCCGAATTTTTGCCCGAAATCCCCAAATTTTTGCCCGAAACCCCCAAATTTTTGCTCCCAAATCCCAAATTTTTGCCCCAAACCCCTGAAATTTTGCTCAAAATCCCCAAATTTTTGCCCCAAACCCCAAAATTTTCCCGAAATCCCCAAATTTTTGCCCCAAACCCGTGAATTTTTGCCCAAAATCCCCGATTTTTTGCCCCCAACCCCCAAATTTTTGCCCCAAACCCCCAAATTTTTGCCTGAAACCCCCAAATTTTTGCCCCAAACCCCCAAATTTTTGCCCCCAACCCCCAAATTTTTGCCCCCAACCCCCAAATTTTTGCTCCCAAACCCCAAATTTTTACTCCCAACCCCCGAATTTTTGCCCCAAACCCCCAAAATTTGCCCCAAACCCCCAAATTTTTGCCCAAAATCCCCGATTTTTTGCCCAAAACCCCCAAATTTTTGCCCAAAATACCCGAGCTTTTACCCAAATCCCCAAATTTTTGCCCAAAACCCCTGAATTTTTGCCCGAAATCCCCCTTTTTTTCCCAAATCCCCAAGTTTTTGCCCCAAACCCCCAAATTTTTGCCCCAAACCCTGAATTTTTGCCCCAAACCCCCGAAATTTTGCCCAAAATTCCCGAATTTTTGCCCGAAACCCCGAATTTTTGCCCAAAATCCCCGAATTTTTGCCCAAAATCCCCAAATTTTTGCCCCAAACCCTCAAATTTTTGCCCGAAACCCCTGAATTTTTGCCCAAACCCCCAAATTTTTGCCCAAAACCCCCAAATTTTTGCCCAAAATCCCCAAATTTTTGCCCAAAGTCGCCGTTTTTTGCCCCAAACCCCCAGAATTTTGCCCCAACCCCCAAAATTTTGCCCCAAACCCCCGAATTTTTGCCCGAAATCCCCAAATTTTTGCCCGAAACCCCCAAATTTTTGCTCCCAAATCCCAAATTTTTGCCCCAAACCCCTGAAATTTTGCTCAAAATCCCCAAATTTTTGCCCCAAACCCCAAATTTTTCCCGAAATCCCCAAATTTTTGCCCGAAACCCCCAAATTTTTGCCCAAAATCCCCAAATTTTTGCCCCAAACCCCCAAATTTTTGCCCGAAACCCCCGAATTTTTGCCCAAAATCCCCAAAATTTTGTCCCCAAACCCCCAAATTTTTGCCCTCAACCCCCAGATTTTTCCTGAAATACCCAAATTTTTGCCCGAAACCCCCAAATTTTTGCCCGAAACCCCCAAATTTTTGCCCAAAATCCCCAAATTTTTGCCCCAAACCCCCAAATTTTTGCCCCAAACCCCCGAATTTTTGCCCCAAACCCCCAAAATTTTGCCCCAAACCCCCAAATTTTTGCCCAAAATCCCCGATTTTTTGCCCAAAACCCCCAAATTTTTGCCCAAAATACCCGAGCTTTTACCCAAATCCCCAAATTTTTGCCCAAAACCCCCGAATTTTTGCCCGAAATCCCCCTTTTTTTCCCAAATCCCCAAGTTTTTGCCCCAAACCCCCAAATTTTTGCCCCAAACCCTGAATTTTTGCCCCAAACCCCCGAAATTTTGCCCAAAATTCCCGAATTTTTGCCCGAAACCCCGAATTTTTGCCCAAAATCCCCGAATTTTTGCCCAAAATCCCCAAATTTTTGCCCCAAACCCTCAAATTTTTGCCCGAAACCCCTGAATTTTTGCCCAAAACCCCCAAATTTTTGCCCAAAACCCCCAAATTTTTGCCCAAAATCCCCAAATTTTTGCCCAAAGTCGCCGTTTTTTGCCCCAAACCCCCAGAATTTTGCCCCAACCCCCAAAATTTTGCCCCAAACCCCCAAATTTTTGCCCGAAACCCCCGAAATTTTGCCCAAAATCCCCAAATTTTTGCCCCAAACCCCCGAATTTTTGCCCGAAATCCCCAAATTTTTGCCCGAAACCCCCAAATTTTTGCTCCCAAATCCCAAATTTTTGCCCCAAACCCCTGAAATTTTGCTCAAAATCCCCAAATTTTTGCCCCAAACCCCAAATTTTTCCCGAAATCCCCAAATTTTTGCCCCAAACCCGCGAATTTTTGCCCAAAATCCCCGATTTTTTGCCCCCAACCCCCAAATTTTTGCCCCAAACCCCCAAATTTTTGCCCAAAACTCCCAAATTTTTGCCCCAAACCCCCAAATTTTTGCCCCAAACCCCCAAATTTTTGCCCAAAACCCCCAAATTTTTGCCCGAAACCCCCAAATTTTTGCCCAAAACCCCCGAATTTTTGCCCCAAACCCCCAAAATTTGCCCAAAACCCCCAAAATTTTGCCCCAAACCCCCGAATTTTTGCTCCCAAACCCCCGAAATTTTGCCCAAAATCCCTGAATTTTTGCCCGAAACCCCCGAATTTTTTGCCCAAAATTCCCAGATTTTGCCCCCAAACCCCAAATTTTTGCCCTCAACCCCCAAATTTTTGCTCCCAAACCCCAATTTTTTGCCCAAAACCCCCGAAATTTTGCCCCAAACCCTCAAATTTTTGCCCGAAACCCCCAAATTTTTGCCCCAAACCCGCAAATTTTTGCCCAAAACCCCCAGGTTTTTTCCCGAAACCCCCGATTTTTTTCCCAAACCCCCCGAATTTTTGCCCGAAACCCCCAAATTTTTTCCCAAACCCCCCAGATTTTGGCCCAAAATCCCCGAATTTTTGCCCGAAATCGCCGTTTTTTGCCCCAGACCAGGTGAAGAGGAAGATCCTGGTGCTGGACCTGGACGAGACCCTGATCCACTCCCACCACGACGGCGTCCTCAGGCCCACGGTGCGGCCCGGGACCCCCCCCGACTTCATCCTCA
Source organism: Phylloscopus trochilus trochilus (assembly GCA_016584745.2). Classification (NCBI taxonomy): domain Eukaryota; kingdom Metazoa; phylum Chordata; class Aves; order Passeriformes; family Phylloscopidae; genus Phylloscopus; species Phylloscopus trochilus. Next base: position 27,106 of record WQNJ02000350.1, on the reverse strand, counting down.
AGGTCCGGGGGGATTTTGGGGGATTTTGGGGGGGTTTGGGGGATTTTGGGGGAGATTTGGGGGCTCCTGGGGTGGATTTTGGGGGGGTTTGGGGGGATTTGGGGAGGATTTGGGGGATTTGGGGGGATTTTGGGGGGATTTGGGGGGGTTTGGGCAGATTTTGGGGGGGATTTCGGGACATTTGGGGAGGATTTGGGGGGATTTTGGGAGGATTGGGGGGGATTTTGGGGGGATTTGGGCAGATTTGGGGGGATTTGGGGGGAATTTTGGGGGATTTTGGGGGGTTGGGGGGGATTTGGGGGGAATTGGGGGGATTTAGAGGGGATTTGGGGGGATTTTGAGGGAGGGTTGGGGATCCTGGGGCAGATTTTGGGAGGATTTGGCGGGGTTGGGGGGGATTTCGGGGGGAATTTGGGAGGATTTGGGGGGTTTGAGGGGGGTTTGAGGGGGGTTTGGGGGGATTTTGGGGGCATTTGGGGGGATTTTGGGGGTTTTTGGGAGGATTTGGGCGGATTTGGGGGGGATTTGAGGGAAATTTGGGGGGATTTGGGGAGATTTTGGGGGCTTTGGGGGTCCTGGGGCGGATTTTGGGCGGATTTTGGGGGGATTTTGGGGGGATTTTGGGGGGATTTGGGGGGGTTTGGGCAGATTTTGGGAGGATTTGGGGTGGATTTGGGGGGTCCTGGGGCAGATTTTGGGGGATTTTGGGGGGTTTGAGGGGGGTTTGGGGGGGTTTGAGGGGATTTGGGGGGTCCTGGGGCAGATTTTGGGGGGGTTTGGGGGGATTTGGGGGGATTTGGGCAGATTTTGGGGGTCCTGGGGCAGATTTTGGGAGGATTTGGGGTGGATTTGGGGGGATTTGAGGAGGATTTGGGGGGGATTTGAGGGAATTTTGGGGGGATTTTGGGAGATTTTGGGGGGTTTGGGGGTCTTGGGGCGGATTTTGGGGAGATTTGGGGGGATTTTGGGGGGTTGGGGGGGATTTGAGGGAGATTTAAAGGGGGATTTGGGGGGGGTTGGGCAGATTTTGGGGGGATTTGAGGGGGATGTGGGGGGATTTGGGCAGATTTTGGGGGTCCTGGGGTGGATTTTGGGGGGGTTTGGGCAGATTTTGGGGGGGTTTGGGGGGGATTTGGGGGGGTTTGGGGGTCCTGGGGCAGATTTTGGGAGGATTTGGGAGGGTTGGGGGGGAATTTGAGGGGGATTTGAGGGCTCCTGGGGCAGATTTGGGGGGGTTTGGGGGGATTTGGGGAGGATTTGGGGGGATTTTGGGGGGTCCTGGGGCAGATTTTGGGGGGGTTTGGGAGGATTTGGGTGGATTTTGGGGGATTTTGGGGGGGTTGAGGAGGATTTGGGGGGGATTTGAGGGAATTTTGGGGGGATTTTGGGAGATTTTGGGGGGTTTGGGGGTCCTGGGGTGGATTTTGGGGGGATTTGGGGTGGATTTGGGGAGAATTTGGGGATTTTGGGGGTCCCGGGACTGATTTTGGGGTGAATTTTGGGGATTTCGGGGTGAATTTGGGGATTTTGGGGGTCCCGGGGCTGATTTTGAGGTGAATTTGGGGGATTTTGGGGTGAATTTGGGGGATTTTTGGGGTGAATTTGGGGGATTTTTGGGGCTCCCAGGGCTGATTTTGGGGTGAATTTTGGGATTTGGGGGTGAATTTGGGGGATTTTGGGGTGAATTTGGTGGATTTCGGGGCTCCCGGGGCTGATTTTGGGGTGAATTTGGGGATTTTGGGGTGAATTTTGGGGATTTTGGGGTGAATTTTGGGGATTTTGGGGGTCCCGGGACTGATTTTGGGGTGAATTTTGGGGATTTTGGGGTGAATTTGGGGATTTTGGGGTGAATTTTGGGATTTTTGGGGTGAATTTGGGGGATTTTGGGGTGAATTTGGGAATTTTTGGGGGTCCCAGGGCTGATTTTGGGGTGAATTTTGGGATTTGGGGGTGAATTTGGGGGATTTTGGGGTGAATTTGGTGGATTTCGGGGCTCCCAGGGCTGATTTTGGGGTGAATTTTGGGGATTTTGGGGTGAATTTGGGGGATTTTGGGGTGAATTTGGGGATTTTGGGGTGAATTTGGGGGATTTCGGGTCTCCCAGGGCTGATTTTGGGGTGAATTTTGGGGATTTTGGGGTGAATTTTGGGATTTTGGGGTGAATTTGGGGGATTTTTGGGGTGAATTTTGGGGATTTTGGGGCTCCCAGGGCTGATTTTGGGGTGAATTTGGGGATTTTGGGGCTCCCAGGGCTGATTTTGGGGTGAATTTGGGGATTTTGGGGTGAATTTGGGGGATTTCGGGTCTCCCAGGGCTGATTTTGGGGTGAATTTTGGGGATTTTGGGGTGAATTTTGGGATTTTTGGGGTGAATTTGGGGGATTTTGGGGTGAATTTGGGGGATTTTGGGGTGAATTTTGGGGATTTTGGGGTGAATTTGGGGATTTTTGGGGTGAATTGGTGGATTTTGGGGTGAATTTTGGGATTTTTGGGGTGAATTTGGGGATTTTGGGGTGAATTTGGGGATTTTTGGGGAGAATTTGGGGATTTTGGGGATTTTTGGGGGTCCCGGGACTGATTTTGGGGTGAATTTGGGGACTTTTGGGGGTCCCGGGGCTGATTTTGGGGTGAATTTGGGGATTTTTGGGTTTCCCGGGGCCGATTTTGGGGTGAATTTTGGGGATTTTGGGCTGAATTTGGGGGATTTTTGGGGAGAATTTGGGGATTTTTGGGCTGAATTTGGGGATTTTGGGAGAGAATTTGGGGATTTTTGGGGGTCCCGGGGCCGATTTTGGGGTGAATTTGGGGATTTTGGGGTGAATTTTGGGATTTTTGGGGTGAATTTGGGGTGAATTTGGGAATTTTTGGGGGTCCCAGGGCTGATTTTGGGGTGAATTTTGGGATTTGGGGGTGAATTTGGGGGATTTTGGGGTGAATTTGGTGGATTTCGGGGCTCCCAGGGCTGATTTTGGGGTGAATTTTGGGGATTTTGGGGTGAATTTGTGGATTTTTGGGGTGAATTTGGGGGTTTTTGGGGTCCCAGAGTGGATTTTGGGGGTCTCAGGTGGGATTTTGGGGTGAATTTGGGGGATTTTGGGGTGAATTTGGGGATTTTGGGGTGAATTTTGGGATTTTTGGGGTGAATTTTGGGGATTTTGGGGCTGCCCAGGTGGTGATTGACAAGCACCCCGTGAGGTTCTTCGTGCACAAACGGCCCCACGTGGATTTCTTCCTGGAGGTGGTGAGTGAGCCCCCCAAAAATCCCCAAAATCACCCAAAAATCCCCAAAATCACCCCAAAATCCACCCTGAGACCCCCAAAATCCACTCCGGGACCCCCAAAATCAGCCCCGGGACCCCCAAAATCCACCCTGGGACCCCCAAAATCCCCCAAATTCACCCCAAAATCCACCCTGGGACCCCCAAAAACCCCCAAATTCACCCCAAAATCCCCCAAATTCAGCCCAAAATCCACTCTGGGACCCCAAAAATCAGCCCCGGGACCCCCAAAACCCCCAAATTCACCCCAAAAATCCCAAATTCACCCCAAAATCCCCAAATTCACCCCAAAATCCCTAAATTCACCCAAAATATCCCCAAATTCACCCCAAAATCCCACCTGAGACCTCCAAAATCAGCCCCGGGACCCCAAAAACCCCCAAAATCACCCCAAAAACCCCCAAATTCACCCCAAAATCTCACCTGAGACCCCCAAAATCAGCCCGGACCCCAAAAATCCCCAAATTGACCCCAAAATCCACTCTGGGACCCCCAAAAACCCCCATATTCATCCCAAAAACCCCCAAATTCGCCCCCAAAACCCCCAAATTCACCCCAAAATCCACCCTGGGACCCCCCAAATCAGCCCCGGGACCCCCAAAAATCCCCAAATTCACCCCAAAAATCCCGAAATTCACCCCAAAATCCACCCTGGGACCCCAAAAACCCGCAAATTCGCCCCAAAAAACCCCAAATTCACCCCAAAAATCCCCAAATTCACCCCCAAAATCTCACCTGAGACCCCCAAAATCAGCCCCGGGACCCCCAAAATTCCCCAAATTCACCCCAAAAAATCCCCAAATTCACCCCAAAAACCCCCAAATTCACCCCAAAAATTCCCAAATTCGCCCCAAAATCCCCAAATTCACCCCAAAATTCACCCTGAGACCCCCAAAATCCACTCCGGGACCCCCAAAAACCCCCAAATTCACCCCAAAAATTCCCAAATTCGCCCCAAAATCCCCAAATTCACCCCAAAATTCACCCTGAGACCCCCAAAATCCACTCTGGGACCCCCAAAAACCCCCAAATTCACCCCAAAAACCCCCAAATTCACCCTAAAATCCCTAAATTCGCCCCAAAAATCTCACCTGAGACCCCCAAAATCAGTCCCAGGACCCCAAAAAATATCCAAATTTGCCCCAAAAACCCCAAATTCACCCCAAAATCCACCCTGGAACCCCCAAAATCCCCAAATTTACCCCAAATCTCACCTGAGACCCCCAAAATCAGCCCCGAGACCCCCAAAATTCCCCAAATTCACCCCAAAATTCCCCAAATTCACACCAAAATCCCCAAATTCACCCCAAAAAATCCCCAAATTCACCCCAAAATCCACCTTGAGACCCCCAAAAACCCCCAAATTCGTCCCAAAAGTCCCCAAATTCACCCCAAAAACCCCAAATTCGTCCCAAAATCCACCCTGGAACCCCCAAAATCCCCAAATTTACCCCAAATCTCACCTGAGACCCCCAAAATCAGCCCCGAGACCCCCAAAATTCCCCAAATTCACCCCAAAATTCCCCAAATTCACACCAAAATCCCCAAATTCACACCAAAATCCCCAAATTCACCCCAAAAAATCCCCAAATTCACCCCAAAATCCACCTTGAGACCCCCAAAAACCCCCAAATTCGTCCCAAAATCCACCCTGGGACCCCCAAAATCCCCAAATTCACCCCAAATCTCACCTGAGACCCCCAAAATCAGCCCCGGGACCCCAAAAAATCCCCAAATTCTCCCCAAAACCCCACAAATTCACCCCAAAATCCCACCTGAGACACCCAAAATCCACCCTGGAACCCCCAAAATCTCCAAATTCTTCCCAAAATCCCCAAATTCATCCCAAAATCCCCAAATTCTCCCCAAAAATCCCCAAATTCACCCCAAAAATCCCCAAATTCACCCCCAAAATCCACTCTGGGACTCCAAAAACCCCTAAATTTGCCCCAAAAATCCTCAAATTCACCCCAAAAATCCCCAAATTCACCCCAAAAAATTCCCAAATTCGCCCCAAAATCCCCAAATTCACCCCAAAAAATCCCCAAATTCACCCCAAAATCTCACCTGAGACCCCAAAAACCCCAAATTCACCCCAAAAATCCCAAAATTCACCCCAAAAATCCCCAAATTCACCCCAAAATCTCACCTGAGACCCCCAAAATCAGCCCCGGGACTCCAAAAACCCCCAAATTCACCCCAAAAAATTCCCAAATTCATCCCAAAAACCCCCAAATTCACCCCAAAAACCCCCAAATTCTCTCCAAAAACCCCCAAATTCACCCCAAAAGCCCCCAAATTCAGCCCAAAATCCACCCTGGGACCCCCAAAATCCCCAAATTCTCCCAAAAATCCCCAAATTCGCCCCAAAATCCCCAAATTCACCCCAAAATCCACCCTGAGACCCCAAAAACCCCCAAATTCGCCCCAAAAACCCCCAAATTCACCCCAAAATATCCCCAAATTCACCCCAAAAATCCCCCAAATTCACCCCAAAATCCACCCTGAGACCTCCAAATCTCACCTGAGACCCCAAAATCCTACCCAGGACCCCCAAAATCCCACTTGAGCTCCCCCAAATCTCACCTGGGCACACCTGAGACCCCCAAACCCCACCTGAGCTCACCTGGGCACACCTGAGCTCACCTGGGCACACCTGAGCACACCTGAGACCCCCCCAAATCTCCACCTGAGCCCCCCCAAACCCCACCTGAGCCCCCCCAAACCCCCCCCAAACCCCACCTGAGCCCCTCCCAAACCCCACCTGGGCTCACCTGGGCACACCTGAGGCCCCCCAAACCCCCCCCAAACCCCACCTGAGCACACCTGAGACCCCCCCCAACCTCACCTGAGCCCCTCCCAAACCCCACCTGGGCTCACCTGAGCTCACCTGGGCACACCTGTCGGGCAGGTGAGCCAGTGGTACGAGCTGGTGGTGTTCACGGCCAGCATGGAGATCTACGGCCCCCAAACCTCACCTGAGCCCCCCCAAACCTCACCTGAGCTCACCTGAGCACACCTGAGACCCCCAAAATCCTACCCAGGACCCCCCAAACCCCACCTGAGCCCCCCCAAACCCCCCCCAAACCCCACCTGAGCACACCTGGGCACACCTGGGCACACCTGAGACCCCCAAAATCCCACCTGAGCCCCCCCAAACCTCACCTGAGCCCCTCCCAACCCCCCCCAAACCCCACCTGGGCTCACCTGAGCTTACCTGGGCACACCTGAGCTCACCTGAGCTCACCTGAGCTCACCTGAGCACACCTGAGACCCCCAAAATCCCACCTGAGCCCCTCCCAAACCCCCCCCAAACCCCACCTGAGCACACCTGAGCACACCTCAGCACACCTGAGACCCCCAAAATCCCACCTGAGACCCCCAAACCCCACTTGAGCCCCTCCCAAACCACACCTGAGCTCACCTGAGCTCACCTGAGCTCACCTGAGCACACCTGGGCACACCTGAGACCCCCAAAATCCCACCTGAGCCCCTCCCAAACCCCACCTGAGCCCCTCCCAACCCCCCCCCCAAACCCCACCTGAGCTCACCTGGGCACACCTGGGCACACCTGAGCTCACCTGGGCACACCTGAGCACACCTGAGCACACCTGAGACCCCCAAAATCCCACCTGAGACCCCCAAAATCCCACCTGAGACCCCCAAAATCCTACCCAGGACCCCCAAAATCCCACCTGAGCCCCCCCAAACCCCTCCCAAACTCCACCTGGGCACACCTGAGACCCTCAAATCCCCACCTGAGCCCCCCCCAACCACACCTGAGCTCACCTGGGCACACCTGGGCTCACCTGAGCTAACCTGGGCACACCTGAGACCCCCAAAATCCCACCTGAGCCCCTCCCAAACCCCCCCCCAAACCCCACCTGGGCTCACCTGAGCTTACCTGGGCACACCTGAGCTCACCTGAGCTCACCTGAGCACACCTGAGACCCCCAAAATCCCACCTGAGCCCCTCCCAACCCCCCCCCAAACCCCACCTGAGCTCACCTGAGCACACCTCAGCACACCTGAGCTCACCTGGGCACACCTGAGCACACCTGAGACCCCCAAAATCCCACCTGAGACCCCCAAACCCCACTTGAGCCCCTCCCAAACCACACCTGAGCTCACCTGAGCTCACCTGAGCACACCTGGGCACACCTGAGACCCCCAAAATCCCACCTGAGCCCCTCCCAAACCCCACCTGAGCCCCTCCCAAACCCCCCCCCAAACCCCACCTGAGCTCACCTGGGCACACCTGGGCACACCTGAGCTCACCTGAGCACACCTGAGCACACCTGAGACCCCCAAAATCCCACCTGAGACCCCCAAAATCCTACCCAGGACCCCCCAAACCTCACCTGAGCCCCCCCAAACCTCACCTGAGCACACCTGGGCACACCTGAGCTCACCTGTGCACACCTGTCCGCCAGGTGAGCCAGTGGTACGAGCTGGTGGTGTTCACGGCCAGCATGGAGATCTACGGCTGCGCCGTGGCCGACAAACTCGACAACAACCGCAGCATCCTCAACCGGCGCTACTACCGACAGGTGAGCACACCTGGGCAGGTGAGACACACCTGGGATGGGTGAGGGATACACCTGGGATGGGTGAGACACACCTGGGATAGGTGAGACACACCTGGGATAGGTGAGACACACCTGGGCAGGTGAGACACACCTGGGATAGGTGAGACACACCTGGACAGGTGAGGGATACACCTGGGATAGGTGAGACACACCTGGGATAGGTGAGACACACCTGGGCAGGTGAGACACACCTGGGATGGGTGAGAGACACACCTGGGATAGGTGAGAGACACACCTGGGATAGGTGAGAGACACACCTGGGATGGGTGAGACACACCTGGGATGGGTGAGACACACCTGGGATGGGTGAGAGACACCTGGGATAGGTGAGAGACACACCTGGGATGGGTGAGACACACCTGGGATGGGTGAGAGACACACCTGGGATAGGTGAGACACACCTGGGATGGGTGAGACACACCTGGGATAGGTGAGACACACCTGGGATGGGTGAGAGACACACCTGGGATGGGTGAGAGACACACCTGGGATAGGTGAGAGACACACCTGGGATAGGTGAGAGACACACCTGGGATGGGTGAGACACACCTGGGATGGGTGAGACACACCTGGGATGGGTGAGAGACACACCTGGGATGGGTGAGAGACACCTGGGATAGGTGAGAGACACACCTGGGATGGGTGAGACACACCTGGGATGGGTGAGACACACCTGGGATGGGTGAGAGACACACCTGGGATGGGTGAGACACACCTGGGATGGGTGAGAGACACACCTGGGATGGGTGAGACACACCTGGGATGGGTGAGACACACCTGGGATAGGTGAGAGACACACCTGGGATAGGTGAGAGACACACCTGGGATAGGTGAGAGACACACCTGGGATGGGTGAGAGACACACCTGGGATAGGTGAGACACACCTGGGATGGGTGAGACACACCTGGGATAGGTGAGACACACCTGGGATGGGTGAGAGACACACCTGGGATAGGTGAGACACACCTGGGATAGGTGAGAGACACACCTGGGATGGGTGAGAGACACACCTGGGATGGGTGAGACACACCTGGGATAGGTGAGACACACCTGGGATAGGTGAGACACACCTGGGATAGGTGAGAGACACCTGGGATAGGTGAGAGACACACCTGGGATGGGTGAGACACACCTGGGATAGGTGAGAGACACACCTGGGATGGGTGAGACACACCTGGGATGGGTGAGACACACCTGGGATGGGTGAGAGACACCTGGGATGGGTGAGAGACACACCTGGGATGGGTGAGACACACCTGGGATGGGTGAGACACACCTGGGATGGGTGAGACACACCTGGGATGGGTGAGAGACACACCTGGGATGGGTGAGACACACCTGGGATGGGTGAGAGACACACCTGGGATGGGTGAGACACACCTGGGATGGGTGAGACACACCTGGGATGGGTGAGAGACACACCTGGGATGGGTGAGACACACCTGGGATAGGTGAGAGACACACCTGGGATGGGTGAGAGACACACCTGGGATGGGTGAGACACACCTGGGATAGGTGAGAGACACACCTGGGATGGGTGAGAGACACACCTGGGATGGGTGAGAGACACACCTGGGATAGGTGAGAGACACCTGGGATAGGTGAGAGACACACCTGGGATAGGTGAGAGACACCTGGGATGGGTGAGACACACCTGGGATAGGTGAGAGACACACCTGGGATAGGTGAGAGACACACCTGCGATGGGTGAGACACACCTGGGATGGGTGAGAGACACACCTGGGATGGGTGAGACACACCTGGGATAGGTGAGAGACACACCTGGGATGGGTGAGAGACACACCTGGGATGGGTGAGACACACCTGGGATAGGTGAGACACACCTGGGATGGGTGAGACACACCTGGGATAGGTGAGACACACCTGGGATAGGTGAGACACACCTGGGATAGGTGAGAGACACACCTGGGATAGGTGAGAGACACACCTGGGATAGGTGAGAGACACACCTGGGATAGGTGAGAGACACACCTGGGATAGGTGAGACACACCTGGGATGGGTGAGAGACACCTGGGATAGGTGAGACACACCTGGGATAGGTGAGAGACACCTGGGATGGGTGAGAGACACCTGGGATAGGTGAGAGACACACCTGGGATGGGTGAGAGACACCTGGGATGGGTGAGAGACACACCTGGGATGGGTGAGAGACACACCTGGGATAGGTGAGAGACACACCTGGGATGGGTGAGACACACCTGGGATAGGTGAGAGACACCTGGGATGGGTGAGAGACACCTGGGATGGGTGAGACACACCTGGGATGGGTGAGACACACCTGGGATGGGTGAGACACACCTGGACAGGTGAGAGACACACCTGGGATAGGTGAGAGACACCTGGGATGGGTGAGACACACCTGGGATAGGTGAGAGACACCTGGGATGGGTGAGACACACCTGGGATGGGTGAGACACACCTGGGATAGGTGAGAGACACCTGGGATAGGTGAGAGACACACCTGGGATGGGTGAGACACACCTGGGATAGGTGAGAGACACACCTGGGATAGGTGAGAGACACACCTGGGATGGGTGAGACACACCTGGGATAGGTGAGAGACACACCTGGGATGGGTGAGAGACACACCTGGGATAGGTGAGACACACCTGGGATAGGTGAGAGACACACCTGGGATGGGTGAGAGACACCTGGGATAGGTGAGACACACCTGGGATGGGTGAGAGACACACCTGGGATGGGTGAGAGACACACCTGGGATGGGTGAGAGACACACCTGGGATGGGTGAGACACACCTGGGATGGGTGAGACACACCTGGGATAGGAGAGACACACCTGGGATGGGTGAGAGACACACCTGGGATAGGAGAGACACACCTGGGATGGGTGAGACACACCTGGGATAGGAGAGACACACCTGGGATGGGTGAGAGACACACCTGGGATAGGAGAGACACACCTGGGATGGGTGAGACACACCTGGGATGGGTGAGAGACACACCTGGGATGGGTGAGAGACACACCTGGGATGGGTGAGACACACCTGGGATGGGTGAGAGACACACCTGGGATGGGTGAGACACACCTGGGATAGGTGAGAGACACCTGGGATAGGTGAGAGACACACCTGGGATAGGTGAGAGACACACCTGGGATGGGTGAGACACACCTGGGATGGGTGAGAGACACACCTGGGATGGGTGAGAGACACCTGGGATGGGTGAGAGACACCTGGGATGGGTGAGAGACACACCTGGGATAGGTGAGACACACCTGGGATGGGTGAGAGACACACCTGGGATAGGTGAGACACACCTGGGATGGGTGAGAGACACACCTGGGATAGGTGAGACACACCTGGGATGGGTGAGAGACACACCTGGGATAGGTGAGACACACCTGGGATGGGTGAGAGACACACCTGGGATAGGTGAGACACACCTGGGATGGGTGAGAGACACCTGGGATGGGTGAGACACACCTGGGATAGGTGAGAGACACACCTGGGATGGGTGAGACACACCTGGGATGGGTGAGAGACACACCTGGGATAGGTGAGACACACCTGGGATAGGTGAGAGACACACCTGGGATAGGTGAGAGACACACCTGGGATAGGTGAGACACACCTGGGATAGGTGAGAGACACACCTGGGATAGGTGAGAGACACACCTGGGATGGGTGAGATACACCTGGGATGGGTGAGAGACACACCTGGGATGGGTGAGAGACACACCTGGGATGGGTGAGACACACCTGGGATGGGTGAGACACACCTGGGATAGGTGAGAGACACACCTGGGATGGGTGAGACACACCTGGGATAGGTGAGACACACCTGGGATGGGTGAGACACACCTGGGATAGGTGAGACACACCTGGGATGGGTGAGAGACACACCTGGGATGGGTGAGAGACACACCTGGGATAGGTGAGACACACCTGGGATAGGTGAGACACACCTGGGATGGGTGAGAGACACACCTGGGATGGGTGAGAGACACACCTGGGATAGGTGAGAGACACACCTGGGATAGGTGAGAGACACACCTGGGATGGGTGAGACACACCTGGGATGGGTGAGACACACCTGGGATGGGTGAGACACACCTGGGATAGGTGAGAGACACCTGGGATGGGTGAGAGACACACCTGGGATGGGTGAGAGACACACCTGGGATAGGTGAGAGACACCTGGGATAGGTGAGACACACCTGGGATAGGTGAGACACACCTGGGATAGGTGAGACACACCTGGGATAGGTGAGACACACCTGGGATAGGTGAGACACACCTGGGATGGGTGAGACACACCTGGGATGGGTGAGAGAGGCACGGTCCAGGTGAGACAGGTGTGTCCATGGGCGTGTCCCAGCCCCCCAGTGGGCGTGTCCCAGTCCCAGTGGGCGTGTCAATGGGCGTGTCCCCGGCGCGGTGGGCGTGTCCCAGCCCTGATGGGCGTGTCCCTGGCGCAGTGGGCGTGTCCTGGCCCCGGTGGGCGTGTACGTGGGCGTGCCCCAGCCCTGGTGGGCGTGTCCCGGGTGCGGTGGGCGTGTCCCCGGGCGCGGTGGGCGTGTCCCGGGTGCGATGGGCGTGTCCCGGGTGCAGTGGGCGTGTCCATGGGCGTGTCCCAGCCCCCCAGTGGGCGTGTCCCCGGTGCAGTGGGCGTGTCCCCGGCGCGGTGGGCGTGTCCATGGGCGTGTCCCCAGTGTGGTGGGCGTGTCCATGGACGTGTCCCATCCCCGGTGGGCGTGTCCATGGTCATGTCCCGGGTGCAGTGGGCGTGTCCCCGGCCCGATGGGCGTGTCCATGGGCGTGTCCCCGGCCCGATGGGCGTGTCCATGGGCGTGTCCCCGGCCCGATGGGCGTGTCCATGGGCATGTCCTGGGTGCAGTGGGCGTGTCCCCGGTGCAGTGGGCGTGTCCCGGGTGCAGTGGGCGTGTCCCAGCCCCCAGTGGGCGTGTCCCGGCATGGTGGGCGTGTCCCGGCATGGTGGGCGTGTCCCTACCCCAGTGGGCGTGTCCATGGGCATGTCCTGGGTGCAGTGGGCGTGTCCCCGGTGCGGTGGGCGTGTCCCGGGTGCAGTGGGCGTGTCCCAGCCCCCAATGGGCGTGTCCCAGCCCCCAATGGGCGTGTCCCAGCCCCGGTGGGCGTGTCCCGGATGTGGTGGGCGTGTCCCGGGTGCAGTGGGCGTGTCCCTTCCCCTGGTGGGCGTGTCCATGGGCGTATCCCAGGCCCCCAATGGGTGTGTCCCAGCCCCGGTGGGCGTGTCCCAGCCCCGGTGGGCGTGTCCCAGCCCCGGTGGGCGTGTCCCCATTCTGGTGCGCGTGTCCATGGGCGTGTCCCCGGCACGGTGGGCGTGTCCCAACCCCAGTGGGCGTGTCCCAGGCCCATCCCCCAATGGGCGTATCCATGGGCATGTCCCGTGTGCAGTGGGCGTGTCCCTGGCGTGGTGGGCGTGTCCCAGCCCCGATGGGTGTGTCCCTGGCCCGGTGGGCGTGTCCCAGCCCTGATGGGCGTGTCCCAGCCCCCAATGGGCGTGTCCCGGGTGCAGTGGGCGTGTCCATGGGCGTGTCCCAGCCCTGTTGGGCGTGTCCCATCCCCTTTGGGCGTGTCCATGGGCGTGTCCCGGGCGCGGTGGGCGTGTCCCTGACGCGGCCCCGCCCCCAGCACTGCACGCTGGAGCTGGGCAGTTACATCAAGGACCTGTCGGTGGTGCACGGAGACCTGAGCAGCATCGTCATCCTGGACAACTCACCTGGCGCCTACCGCAGCCACCCAGGTGAGGGCGGGACGGGCCCCGAAACCTGCCGGAAATCACCCAAAAATCCCACCAAAAATGGCCCAAAAATCGCTCCAAAAATCGTCCCAAAAATCGCCCCAAAATCCCCAAAAATCCCACCAAAAATCCCACCAAAAATCCCAAAAATCTCCTGAAATGGCCCTGAAATCGCCCTAAAAATCCTTTGGAATTGCCCCAAAAATCCCCCAATAATCTGTTCCAAAATCGCCCCAAAAATCCCCTGAAATGGCCCAAAAATCCCAAAAATCTCCTGAAATCGCTCCAAAAATCCTCCAAAATGGCCCTCAAAATCCCCAAAAATCTCCTGAAATCGCCCAAAACAGCCCCCAAAAATCGCCCCAAAAATCCCCTGAAATCGCCCCAAAAATCTCCCCAAAAATCCTCAAAAGTCTCCTGAAAGCGCCCCAAAAATCTGCCCCAAGAATCCCCAAAAGAGCCCCAAAAATTCCCCAAAATCGCCCCAAAAATCCCCCTGAAATGCCCCCAAAAATCCCCTGAAATCGCCCTAAAAATCCTTCGAAATCACCCCGAAAATCCCCCAAAAATCTGCCCCGAAATCGCCCCAAAAATCTCCTGAAATCGCTCCAAAAATCGCCCCAAAAATCCTCCAAAAACCTGCCCCAAAATCCCCAAAAATCCCCTCAAAAATCCTCAAAAATCTCCTGAAATCGCCCCAAAAATCCCCAAAAATCCCCCAAAAATCCTCCAAAAACCTGCCCCAAAAATCTCCTGGAATCGCCCCAAAAACCTGCCGCAAAAATGCCGAAATATCCCCTCAAAAATCCCCCAAAAACCTGTCCCAAAATCCTCAAAAATCCCCAAAAAATCGCCCCAAAAATCCCCCAAAAACCTGCCCCAAAATCCCCAAAAATCTCCTGAAATCGCCCCAAAAATCCCCCAAAAACCTGCCCCAAAAATACCCCAAAATAACCCCAAAATTCCGCAAAATCGCCCCAAGAATCCCCAAAAAATCTGCCCCCAAAATGCCCCAAAACCTCCCAAAAATCCCCCAAAACCTGCCCCAAAAATCCTCCAAAATAACCCCGAAAATTTTGCAAAATCGCCCCAAGAATCCCCAAAAATCTGCCCCAAAAATCTCCTGAAATTGCTCCAAAAACCTGCCCCAAAAATCTCCTGAAATCTCCTGAAATCGCCCCGAAAATCGCCCCAAAAATCCCCAAAAATCTCCTGAAATCGCTCCAAAAATCCCAAAAATCCCCCCAAAAATCCTCCAAAAACCTGCCCCAAAAATCCCCAAAATCTCCTGAAATCGCCCAAAATCGCCCCAAAAATCCCCTGAAATCGCCCCAAAAATCCCCCAAAAACCTGCCCCAAAAATGCCCCCAAAATCCCCAAAAATCCCCCAAAATAACCCCAAAAATTCCACAAAATCGCCCCAAGAATCCCAAAAATCTGCCCCAAAAATGCCCCAAAACCTCCCAAAAACCCCCAAAAACCTGCCCCAAAATCGCCCCAAAAATCTCCTGAAATGGCCCCAAAAACCTGCCCAAAAATCCCCTGAAATCGCCCCAAAAATCCTCAAAAATCTCCTGAAATCGCCCCAAAATCGCCCCAAAAATCACCCCAAAAATCCTCAAAAGTTTCCTGAAATCGCCCCAAAAATCGCCCCAAAAATCTCCTGAAATTGCCCCAAAAATCGCCCCCAAAAATCCCCCCAAAAATGTCCCAAAAATCGCCCCAAAAATCTCCTGAAATCGCCCCGAAAATCCCACAAAAATCCCCAAAAATCTCCTGAATCGCCCCAAAAATCCCACCAAAAATCCCCAAAAATCTCCTGAAATCGCCCCGAAAATCCCACCAAAAATCCCCAAAAATCTCCTGAAATCGCCCCAAAAATCCCCTGAAATGGCCCCAAAAATCCCCCCAAAAATCCCCCCAAAAATCCCCCAAAAACCTGCCCCAAAAATGCCCCAAAAATCTCCTGAAATCGCCCCAAAAATCCCCAAAAATCTCCTGAAATCGCCCAAAAATCCCCAAAAGTTTCCTGAAATCGCTCCAAAAATCCTCCAAAATGGCCTCAAAATCCCCAAAAATCTCCTGAAATCGCCCCAAAATCCCACCAAAAATCCCAAAAATCTCCTGAAATCGCCCCAAAAATACCCCCAAAATCCCAAAAATCTCCTGAAATCGCCCCAAAAATACCCCCAAAAATCTCCTGAAAACACCCCAAAAATACCCCAAAAATCCAAAAATCTCCTGAAATCGCCCAAAAACCTGCCCCAAAAATATCCTAAAAATCTCCTGAAATTGCCCCAAAAATCCTCCAAAAACTTGCCCCAAAAATCCCCCAAAAAAACCCCAAAAATGCCCCAAAGCCTCCAAAAATCCCCCAAAAATCTGCCCCAAAAATCCCCCAAAAATCTGCCCCAAAAATCCCCCAAAAATCGCCCCCAAAATCCCCAAAAATCTCCCCGAAATGGCCCCAAAACAGCCCCCAAAACCTCCCAAAAACCCCCCAAAAATTGCCCCCAAAAATCCCCCAAAAATCTCCTGAAATCGCCCCAAAAACCTGCCCCAAAAATGTCCTAAAAATCTCCTGAAATCGCCCCAAAAAATCCTCCAAAAACTTGCCCCAAATCCCCAAAAATCCCCTCAAAAATCCTCAAAAACCCCAAAAATCTCCTGAAATCGCCCCAAAAATCCCCAAAAATCCCCTGAAATCGCCCCAAAAACCTGTCCCAAAATCCTCAAAAATCCCCCCAAAAATCCCGCAAAATCTCCTGAAATCGCTCCAAAAATCTCCTGAAATGGCCCCAAAAATCCCCCAAAAATCCCCCCAAAAATCCCACCAAAAATCCCCCAAAAATCCTCAAAAGTCTCCTGAAATCGCCCAAAAAATCCCCCAAAATCGCCCCAAAAATTCCACAAAATCGCCCCAAGAATTCCCCAAAAACCTGCCCCAAAAATCCTCCAAAATAACCCCGAAAATTTTGCAAAATCGCCCCAAAAATCTCCTGAAATCGCTCCAAAAATCCCCAAAAATCCCCCCAAAAATCCTCCAAAAACCTGCCCCCAAAATCCTCAAAAATCTCCTGAAATCGCCCCAAAAATCCCACCAAAAATCCCCAAAAATCTCCTGAAATCGCCCCAAAAACCTGCCCAAAAAATCTCCTGAAATTTCCTGAAATGGCCCCAAAAATCACCCCAAAAATCCCCAAAAACCTGCCCCAAAAATCCCAAAAATCTCCTGAAATCTCTCCAAAAATCTCCTGAAATCGCCCTAAAAATCCTTCGAAATCGCCCCAAAAATCCCCCAAAAACCTGCCCCAAAAATCCTCCAAAATAACCCCGAAAATTTTGCAAAATCGCCCCAAGAATCCCCAAAAATCTGCCCCAAAAATGCCCCAAAACCTCCCAAAAATCCCCCAAAAACCTGCCCCAAAAATCCCCAAAAATCTCCTGAAATCGCCCCAAAATCGCCCCAAAAAATCCCCCAAAAATCCCCCCAAAGATCCTCAAAAATCTCCTGAAATCGCCCCAAAAATTGCCCAAAATGGCCCCAAAAATCCCCCAAAGTTTCCTGAAATCGCTCCAAAAATCCTCCAAAAACCTGCCCCCAAAATCCCCAAAAATCTCCTGAAATCGCCCCAAAAATCCCCCGAAATGGCCTCAAAAATCCCCCCCAAAATCCCGCAAAATCGCCCCAAAATCGCTCCAAAAATCTTCTGAAATCGCCCCAAAAATCGTCCCAAAAATCCCCCAAAAATCTCCCCAAAGATCCTCAAAAATCTCCTGAAATCGCCCCAAAAATCCCACCAAAAATCCAAAAATCTCCTGAAATCGCCCCAAAAATCCCCCGAAATGGCCTCAAAAATCCCTCCCAAAATCCCGCAAAATCGCCCCAAAATCGCTCCAAAAATCTTCTGAAATCGCCCCAAAAATCCCCCAAAAATCCCCCCCAAAATCCCAAAAGTCTCCTGAAATCGTCCCAAAACAGCCCCAAAACCTCCCAAAAATCCCCCAAAAATCGCCCCCAAAAGCGCCCAAAAATCCCCCAAAAATCTCCTGAAATCGCCCCAAAAATTCTCCAAAACCTGCCCCAAAATCCCCAAAAATCCCCTCAAAAATCCTCAAAAATCTCCTGAAATCGCCTCAAAAATCCCCAAAATGTCCCAAAAATCCCCCAAAAACCTGCCCCAAAAATCCCCCAAAAATCTCCTGAAATCGCCCCAAAAATCCCACCAAAAATCCCCGCAAAAATCGTCCCAAAAATCCCCTGAATCTCCTGAAATCGCCCCAAAAATCCCCAAAAATCTCCTGAAATCTCCCCAAAAATCCCCCAAAAATCCCCCAAAAATCCCCCAAAAACCTGCCCCAAAAATCTCCTGAAATCGCCCGAAAAATACCCCCAAAAATCCCCAAAAATCTCTTGAAATCGCCCCAAAAGCCTGCCCCAAAAATGCCCAAATATTCCCTCAAAAATCCCCCAAAAACCTGTCCCAAAAATCCTCAAAAATCTCCTGAAATCGCCCCAAAAATCACCCAAAAACCTGCCCAAAAATCCTCAAAAATCTCCTGAAATCGCTCCAAAACAGCCCCCAAAAACCTGCCCCAAAAATACCCCAAAATAACCCCAAAAATTCCGCAAAATCGCCCCAAGAATCCCCAAAAAACCTGCCCCAAAATGCCCCAAAACCTCCCAAAAATCCCCAAAAACCTGCCCCAAAAATCCTCCAAAATAACCCCGAAAATTTTGCAAAATCGCCCCAAGAATCCCCAAAAATCTGCCCCAAAAATCTCCTGAAATCTCCTGAAATCGCCCCAAAATCGCCCCAAAAATCCCCTGAAATCGCCCCAAAAATCCCCCAAAAACCTGCCCCAAAAATGCCCCCAAAATCCCCAAAAATCTCCTGAAATCGCCCCAAAATCCCCCAAAATCGCCCCAAAAATTCCGCAAAATCACCCCAAAAATCCCCAAAATCTCCTGAAATCGCTCCAAAAATCACCCAAAAACCTGCCCCAAAAATCCCCCAAAAATCTCCTGAAATCGCCCCAAAAACCTGCCTCAAAAATCTCCTGAAATCTCCTGAAATCGCCCCAAAAATCCCCCAAAAATCCCCAAAAAATCCCGCGAAATCGCCCCAAA
Organism: Phylloscopus trochilus trochilus; assembly: GCA_016584745.2. Lineage (NCBI taxonomy): Eukaryota > Metazoa > Chordata > Aves > Passeriformes > Phylloscopidae > Phylloscopus > Phylloscopus trochilus. Next base: position 8,344 of record WQNJ02000350.1, on the reverse strand, counting down.
ATCGCTCCAAAAATCCCCGAAATGGCCCCAAAAATCGCCCCAAAAATCCCCTGAAATGGCCCCAAAATCACCCAGAATTGCCCCAAAAAATGCCCCTGAATTGCCCAAAAATCTCCTGAAATGGCCCCAAAATCCCCGTCCTGAGAGCCCCAAAAATCCCCCAAAAAATCCCCCAAAATCCCCGAAATTGCACCAAAATCGCCCCAAAAATCCCCTGAAATTGCCCTAAAAATTCCCCAAAAATCTGCCCCAAAAATGCCCCAGAATCACCCCAAAAATCCCCCGAAATCGCCCCAAAAATTCCCCAAAAATCTGCCCCAAAAATCCCCCAAAAATCGCCCCCAAAATCCCCAAAAATCTCCTGAAATCGCCCCAAAACAGCCCCCAAAACCTCCCAAAAACCCCCCAAAAATCTCCTGAAATCGCTCCAAAAATACCCCCAAAAATCCCAAAAATCCCCCCAAAATCCTCCAAAAACCTGCCCCAAAATCCCCAAAATCTCCTGAAATCGCCCCAAAAACCTGCCCCAAAAATCCCAAAAATCGCCCCAAAAACCTGCCCCAAAAATCTCCTGAAATCGCCCCAAAAACCTGCCCCAAAAATGCCCAAATATCCCCTCAAAAATCCTCCAAAAACCTGCCCCAAAAATCCCCAAAATCTCCTGAAATCGCCCCAAAAACCTGCCCCAAAAATCCCCAAAAATCCCCCCAAAAATCCTCCAAAAACCTGCCCCAAAAATCCCCAAAAATCTCCTGAAATCGCCCGAAAAATCCCCTGAAATGGCCCCAAAAATCCCCTGAAATGGCCTCAAAAATCGCCCCAAAAATCTTCTGAAATCACTCCAAAAATCGCCCAAAATGGCCCCAAAAATCTCCCGAAATCACCCCAAAAATCCCCCAAAAATCTCCTGAAATCGCCCCAAAAATCTCCCAAAAATCTCCTGAAATTGCCCCAAGAATCCCCCAAAATCGCCCCAAAAATCCTTTGGAATTGCCCCAAAAAAAACGCCAAAAATTCCCCAAATCGCCCCAAAAATCCCCAAAAACTTGCCCAAAAAAAAAAAAACACCCAAATTGCCCCAAAAATGCCCCAAACCCCACCCAGGACCCTTCAAACCCCACCCGAGACCCCCCAGGACCCCCCCAAACGCCCCCCAAACCCCACCCAGACCCCCCCAAACCCACCTGAGACCCCCCAAACCCCACCCAGGACCCCCCAAATCCACCCAGGACCCCCCAAACCCACCTGAGACCCCCCCAACCCCACCAAGACCCCCCCAAACACCCCCCAGGACCCCCCAGGACCCCTCAGGACCCCCCAAACCCCCCCCAGGACCCCCCAAACCCCACCCAGGACCCCCCAAAGCCCACCCAGAACCCCCTGAGACCCCCCCAAATCCCCCTGGGACCCTTCAAACCCCCCCCAGGACCCCCCTGGGACCCCCTGGGACCCCCCAGGACCCCCCAAACCCCACCCAGGACCCCCCAAATCCCACCCAGGACCCCCAAATCCCACCCAGGATCCCCAAACCCCACCCAAGTCCTCCCCAAGACCCCCCAACGCCCACCCAGAACCCCCCAGGACCCCTCAAACTCATCTGAGACCCCCCAAACCCCCTCCGGGACCCCCCAAATCCAACCCACGATTCCCCAAACCCCACCCAGGACCCCCCTGGGACCCCCCAAACACCCCCCAGGTCCCCCCCAGGACTCCCCAACCCCACCCAGGACCCTCCTGGGACCCCTCAAACGCCCCCCAGGACCCCCCCAAATACCCCCTGGGACCCCCCAGGACCCACCAAACCCCACCTGAGACCCCCCAAACCCCACCCAGGACCCCCCAAACCCCCCCAGGACCCCCCAAACCCACCTGAGACCCCCAAAGCCCACCCAGGACCCCCTGAGACCCCCCCAAATCCCCCCTGGACCCTTCAAACCCCCCCCAGGACCCCCCAGGACCCCCCAAACCCCCCCAGGACCCCCCAGGACCCCCCAAACCCCACCCAGGACCCCCCTGGGACCCCCCAGGACCCCCCAAACCCCCCTCAGGATCCCCAAACCCACCCAGGACCCCCCTGGGACCCCCCAAACGCCACCCAGGACCCCCTGAGATCCCCCAAATCCCCCCCAGGTTCCCCCCCAAACGCCCCCCAGGACCCCCCAAACGCCCCCCAGGACCCCCCAAGACCCCCCAAACCCCACCCAACCCCTCCCCAGGACCCCCCAAACCCCCCCAGGACCCCCCAAACCCCCCAGGACCCCCCTGGGACCCCCCAGGACCCCCCAAACCCCACCTGAGACCCCCCAAAGCCCACCCAGGACCCCCTGAGACCCCCCCAAATCCCCCCTGGGACCCTTCAAACCCCCCCCAGGACCCCCCAGGACCCCCCAAACCCCCCAGGACCCCCCAGGACCCCCCAAACCCCACCCAGGACCCCCCTGGGACCCCCCTGGGACCCCCCAGGACCCCCCAGGACCCCCCAAACCCCACCCAGGACCCCCCAGGACCCCCCAAACCCCACCCAGGACCCCCCAAATCCCACCCAGGATCCCCAAACCCCACCCAAGTCCTCCCCAAGACCCCCCAACGCCCACCCAGAACCCCCCAGGACCCCTCAAACTCATCTGAGACCCCCCAAACCCCCTCCGGGACCCCCCAAATCCAACCCACGATTCCCCAAACCCCACCCAGGACCCCCCCAAGACCCCCAAACACCCCCCAGGTCCCCCCCAGGACTCCCCAACCCCACCCAGGACCCCCCTGGGACCCCCCAAACACCCCCCAGGTCCCCCCCAGGACTCCCCAACCCACCCAGGACCCTCCTGGGACCCCTCAAATGCCCCCCAGGACCCCCCAAACCCACCTGAGACCCCCCAAACCCACCTGAGACCCCCCAAAGCCCACCCAGGACCCCCTGAGACCCCCCCAAATCCCCCCTGGGACCCTTCAAACCCCCCCCAGGACCCCCCAGGACCCCCCAAACCCCCCCAGGACCCCCCAGGACCCCCCAAACCCCACCCAGGACCCCCCAAACCCCCCTCAGGATCCCCCAAACCCCACCCAGGACCCCCTGGGACCCCCCAAACGCCACCCAGGACCCCCTGAGATCCCCCAAATCCCCCCCAGGTTCCCCCCCAAACGCCCCCCAGGACCCCCAAACGCCCCCCAGGACCCCCAAAGACCCCCCAAACCCCACCCAACCCTCCCCAGGACCCCCCAAACCCCCCCAGGACCCCCCAAACCCACCCAGGACCCCCCTGGGACCCCCCAGGACCCCCCAAACCCACCCAACCCCTCCCCAGGACCCCCCAAACGCACCTGAGACCCCCCAGGAGCCCCCAAACCCACCCAGGACGCCCCTGGGACCCCCCAAATCCTCCCAGGTCCCCCCCAGGACCCCCCAGGACCCCCCCAGGACCCCCCAAACCCCACCCAGGACCCCCCCAGGACCCCCCAAACCCCGCAGGACCCCCCAAAGCCCACCCGGGTCCCCCCAAAGCCCACCCAGGACCCCCCAGGACCCACCAAACCCCACCTGAGACCCCCCAAACCCCACCCAGGACCCCCCAAATCCCACCTGAGACCTCCCAGATCCCACCCAGGACCCCCCCAAACGCCCCCAGGACCCCCCAGGACCCCCTAAACCCCCCCCAGGACCCTCCAAATCCCCCCCAGGATCCCCCAAACGCCCCCAGGACCCCCCAGGACCCCCCAAACTCCCCCAAACCCCACCCAGGACCCCCTGGGACCCCCCAAACCCCACCAGGACCCCCCTGGGACCCCCCAAACCCCCCCCAAACGCCCCCCAGGACCCCCCAAACGCCCCCCTTCCCCCCCCCCAGACAACGCCATCCCCATCAAGTCGTGGTTCAGTGACCCCGGGGACACGGCGCTGCTCAACCTGCTGCCCATGCTGGACGCGCTCAGGTGGGCTTCGGGGGGCTGGGGGGGCGTTTGGGGGGGGTCCTGGGTGGGGAGGTGGGCTTCGGGGGGCTGGGGGGGCGTTTGGGGGGGGTCCTGGGGTGGGTTTGGGGGGCTGGGGGGGGTCCTGGGGGGTTTGGGGGGTCCTGGGGGGACCTGGGTGGGGTTTGGGGGGTCCCAGAGGGGATATGGGGGGGGGTCTCAGGTGGGTTTGGGGGGTCCTGAAGGGGGGTTGGGCGGACCCAGAGGGGATTTGGGGGGTCCTAGGGGTGTTTGAGGGGGTCCTGGGTGGGTTTGGGGGGTCCCAGGGGGACCTGGGTGGGCTTTGGGGGGTCCTGGGGGGGCTTGAGTGGGATTTGGAGGGTCCTGGGTGGGCTTTGGGGGGGGGTCTCAGGTGGGTTTGGGGGTTTCTGGGGGGGGTTTGGGGGTCCCATGAGGATCCTGGGGGGTCCTGGGTGGGATTCGGGGGGTCCTGAGTGTGGTTTGGGGGGTCCCAGAGGGGTTTTGGGGGGGTCCTGGGGGGGCTTGAGTGGGTTTAGGGGGGTCCTGGGTGGGATTTGAGGGGTCTCAGGTGGGATTTGGGGGGTTCTGAGGGGGGATTTGGGGGGTCCTGGGTGGGGTTTGGGGGGTCCTGGGGGGTCTCAGGTGGGTTTGGGGGGTCCTGGGGGGCGTTTGGGGGGTCCTGGGGGGGGTTTAAAGGGTCCTGGGTGGGGTTTGGGGGGTCCTGGGTGGGGTTTGGGGGGTCCCAGGGGGTCCTGGGTGGGGTTTGGGGGTCCTGAGGAGGGATTGGGGGGTCCCAGAGGGGATTTGGGGGGGTCCTGAGGGGGGTTTGGGGGTCCTGGGTGGGGTTTGGGGGGTCCTGGGGGGGGATTTGAGGGATCCTGGGTGGGGTTTGGGGGTCCTGGAGGGGATCTGGGGGGTCCTGGGGGGGATTTGGGGTTCCTGGGGGGGGTTTGGGGGTCCTGGGGGGGTTTGGGGGATCCTGGGTGGGCTTTGGGGGGTCCTGGGGGGGTCCTGAGGGGGGTTTGGGGGGTCCTGGGGGGGCTTGAGTGGGTTTAGGGGGGTCCTGGGTGGGGTTTGGGGGTCCTGGAGGAGTTTTGGGGATATCTGGGGGGTCCTGGGGGGGTTTGGGGGGTCCTGGGTGGGGTTTGGGGGGCCTGGGGGGGTCCTGGGGGGGATTTGGGGGGTGGTTGGGGGGTCCTAGGGGTGTTTGAGGGGGTCCTGGGTGGGGTCTGTGGGGTCCTGGGGGGTCTTCAGTGGGGTTTGGGGGCTCCTGGGTGGGTTTGGGGGGTCCTGGGCGGGGGTTTGGGGCATCCTGGGGGGGCGTTTGGGGGGTCTGAGGTGAGTTTGGGGGGTCCTGGAGGGGGTTTGGGGGTCCTGGGTGGGATTTGGGGGGTCCTGGGGGAGGTTTGGGGAGGTCCTGAGGGGGGATTGGGGGGTGCTGGGTGGGGTTTGGGGGGGTCTCAGATGGGTTTGGGGGGTCCTGGGTGGGGTTTGGGGGATCCTGGGGGGGATTTGGGGGGTCCCAGAGGGGATTTGGGGGGGTCCTAGGGGGGTTTGAGGGGTCCTGAGGGGGATTTGGGGGGTCCTGGGTGGGGTTTGGGGGGTCCTGGGGGGTCTTGGAGGAGGTTTGGGGGTCCTGGGGGGTGCTGGGTGGGGTTTGGGGGGGTCCTGGGGAGGACTTGGGTGGGGTTTGGGGGTTCCTGGGTGGGGTTTGGGGGGTCTCAGGTGGGTTTGGGGGGTCCTGAAGGGGGGTTGGGCGGACCCAGAGGGGACTTGGGGGGTCCTAGGGGGGTCTGGGGGGTCCTGGGTGGGGTTTGGGGGGTCTCAGGTGGGGTTTGGGGGGTCCTGGGTGGGGTTTGGGGGGTCCTGGGTGAGATTCGGGGGGTCCTGGGGGAGTCTTAGGGGGTTTTGGGGGGGATTTGGGGGGTCTTCAGTGGGGTTTGGGGGGGTCCTGGAGGAGTTTGGGGGGTCCCAGGGGGACCTGGGTGGGCTTTGGGGGGTCCTGGGGGGGATTTGGGGGGTCCTAGGGGGTCCTGGGTGGGGTCTGGGGGGTCCCGGGGGGTCCTGAGGGGGATTTGGGGGGTCCTGGGTGGGTTTGGGGAGTCCTGGGGGGGCTTTGGGTGGGTCCTGGGTGGGATCTGAGGGGTCCTGGGTGGGTTTGGGGGATCCTGGGTGGGGTTTCGGGGGTCCTGAGTGGGATTTGGGGGGTCCCAGGGGGTCTTGGGTGGGTTTGGGGGGGTCCTGGCTTGGACTTGGGGGGGTCCTGAGGGGGGTTTTGGGGGGGGGGTGTGGATTTCGGGGCTCTTCAGTGGGGTTTGGGGGGGTCCTGGAGGAGTTTGGGGGGTCCCAGGGGGACCTGGGTGGGATTTGGGGGGTCCTGGGGGTCCTGGGTGGGATCTGAGGGGTCCTGAGGAGGATTTGGGGGGTCTTCAGTGGGTTTGGGGGGTCCTGGAGGGGATCTGGGGGGTCTTGGAGGGGGTTTGGGGGATCCCGGGGGGGTTCTGGGTGGGATTCAGGGGGGTCTCAGGTGGGTTTGGGGGGTCCTGAGGGGGGGTTGGGGGGTCCCAGAGGGGATTTGGGGGATCCTGGGTGGGGTTTGGGGGGTCCTGGGGGGGATTTGGGGGATCCTGGGTGGGGTTTGGGGGGTCTTCAGTGAGTTTGGGGGGTCCTGAGGGGGGTTTGGGCGGTCCTGGGTGGCGTTTGGGGGGGTCCTGGGTGGGGTTTAGGGGGTCCCAGGGGGACCTGGGTGGGCTTTGGGGGGTCCTGGGGGGGATCTGGGGGGTCCTGGGGGGGATCTGGGTGGGCTTTGGGGGGTCCTGGGGGGGGTTTGGGGGGTCCTGGGGGGGGATCTGGGGGGTCCTGGGGGGGTTTGGGGGGGTCCTGGGTGGGCTTGGGGGGTTTTGGGGGGACCTGGGTGGGGTTTGGGGGGTCCCAGAGGGGATATGGGGGGGGGTCTCAGGTGGGTTTGGGGGGTCCTGAAGGGGGGTTGGGCGGACCCAGAGGGGATTTGGGGGGTCCTAGGGGTGTTTGAGGGGGTCCTGGGTGGGTTTGGGGGGTCCCAGGGGGACCTGGGTGGGCTTTGGGGGGTCCTGGGGGGGCTTGAGTGGGATTTGGGGGGTCCTGGGTGGGCTTTGGGGGGGGGTCTCAGGTGGGTTTGGGGGTTTCTGGGGGGGGTTTGGGGGGGTCCCATGAGGATCCTAGGGGGTCCTGGGTGGGATTTGGGGGGTCCCGGGGGGGGTTTGGGGGGTCCCAGAGGGGTTTTGGGGGGTCCTGGGGGGGCTTGAGTGGGTTTAGGGGGGTCCTGGGTGGAGTTTGGGGGGGTCCTGAGGGGGGTCTTGGAGGGGGTTTTGGTGGGGAGGGGGATTTGGGGGGTCTTCAGTGGGGTTTGGGGGGTCCTGGAGGAGTTTGGGGGATCCCAGGGGGACCTGGGTGGGCTTTGGGGGGTCCTGGGTGGGATCTGAGTGGTCCTGGGTGGGCTTTGGTGGGTCTCAGGTGGGTTTAGGGGGGTCCTGGAGGGGATTTGGGGGGTCCTGGAGGTCCTGGGTGGGGTTTGGGGGGACCTGGGTGGGATTGGGGGGTCCCAGGGGGTCTTGGGTGGGATTTGGGGGGTCCTGGCTTGGACTTGGGGGGTCCTGGGGGGGTCCCAGGGAGACCTGGGTGGGCTTTGGGGGGTCCTGGGGGGGCTTGAGTGGGATTTGGGGGGTCCTGGTGTGATTTGGGGGGTCTCAGGGGGTCCTGGGTGGGCTTTGGAGGGTCCCAGGGGGTCCTGGGTGTGATTTGGGGGGTCTCAGGTGGCTTTAGGGGGGTCCTGGAGGGGATCTGGGGGATCCTGGCGGGTCTTGGAGGGGGTTTGGGGGGTCTTGGAGGGGGTTTGGGGGATCCCGGGGGGTCCTGGGTGGGATTCAGAGGGGTGCTGGGTGGGTTTGGGGGGTCCTGAGGGGGGATTTGGGGGGTCCTGGAGCGGGTTTGGGGGGTCCTGGGTGGGGTTTGGGGGGTTTTGGGGGAGGTTTGGGGGGTCTCAGGTGGGTTTGGGGTGTCCTGGGGGGTCCTTGGGGGGTCTCAGATGGGGTTTGGGGGGTCCTGGGTGGGGTTTGGGGGTCCTGGGGGGGATTCGGGGGGTCCTGAGGGGGGATTGGGGGGTCCTGGGTGGGGTTTGGGGGGTCCTGAGGGGGATTTGAGGGGTCTCAGGTGGGTTTAGGGGGGTCCTGGGTGGAGTTTGGGGGGTCCTGGGTGGGCTTTGGAGGGTCCCAGGGGGTCTTGGGTGGGCTTTGGGGGGTCCTGGGGGGTCCTGGGTCGGATTCGGGGGGTCCTGGGTGGGCTTTGGGGGGTCCTGGCTGCATTTAGGGGTCCCTGGGTGGGCTTTGGGGTTCCTGGGTGGTCTTTGGGGTCCCCCAGGCTGAATTTGGGTGGGGGTCTCTCA